>WYDI02153985.1:0-126173 GCA_009867235.2 Psittacus erithacus
AACTAGCCAAAGAGGTATTCCACACCACAGCACGTCATGCCCAGGATGTAAACTGGGGGCAGTTACCCAGAAGGGTTAAATCATTGTTTGGTTGGGCTGGGTATCGGTTGGCGGGTGGTGAGCAGTTGTATTCTCTTCCCTTGTTATTTCCCTTATCACTATTACTATTGGTGGTAACAGCAGCGGTTTGTGTTACACCTTAGTTACTGAACTGTTCTTACCTCAACCCGTGGGAGCTACATTCTTTTGATTCTCCTCCCCATCCCTTCAGGAGATGGGGAGAGGAAGGGGGAGGGGTGAGAGAGTGGCTGCATGGTTCTGAGTTACAGCTGGGCTTAAACCAGGACACCCACCCACAATACAACCACATTGCAGCCCACTTCATTTCCAGCTCCTCCCTGGCTCTGGTGGAGGCAGCTCTTGCCCTGACCCCACCATCTGGGTGACAAATGTGTGATAACAGCCATGAGCTGATAATTGCTGGGAGGGCATGTCAGGAGATGTGAGGCCAAGGAGAGGAAATGAAATTATCATTTCAGTAAATTGCTCCAGAGCCCCCTTGCTTTTTGGAAATTTCTGTACATCCCCAGAAAAAAATCACCTAAATCTATTTTGATTCCTCTTTTGTTCTGTCTCTTCACCTCCCTTCCAATGACCCCTGTTTCCTTTGGAGTGAATGCATTTTGCACAATAAGTGATATTTTCTCTTCTACCCATCCTTTCCTGATTTTTCACTCTGCCCTGGAACGCAGGGTTAGACGTTGTAATGCAGCATTAAGAGCTGTAAGGGTTAATATCCTCCCTTCCAAAGTCACTCTGAAGCTCAAAGGCTTTGCTAATGAAAGAACCCCATACCCCTTCTCTGATTCCCCCTTCCCTTTCTCCCCCTCCCTGGCCCCCCCAAAAAAAAAGGATTTAGGAAGTGGGTCAGGGTTTTGTCAAAGGTGAGAAAGGGGAAGGGAAATAATAATGATAAATAAATTAAGTAGAGACCAAGCCCTGTCTTTCCATACACAGGAGTCAGAAACCTTTTTGCATTTGAGACATCCAGCAATTACTAGCTAATCCATTTGGCAAATGCAAGATGGTGCATAGATCAGTTCTTCCCAGCCCAACTTTTTTGTGTGGGGAATGTTTGCTGACCGAATTAAGGAGCAAGCAAATACCCTCCTTGTTTCCCTCAGGACAGCAGAGTTGCTGGACAAAGCCACTGGCTCCTTGGGCTGTAGCCTTTGGAGATGGAGGCTGTACAGCCTCTGGATGTCTGGGAGGGCTGGAGGAGTAGCAACGCTTTTGGGCAAAATCACTGTCTGCATCTTGGCACTACATTGGCCCCCTCCCTGTTGAGGGAAACTAATCCTTTGTGATTTCATCTGCCATTGGCCACGGTTCAAGGCAGGCTTAAGCAGAAGGCTGGGGGGAGGAATGAGATCGTGTCATAAAAGAGAAAGGTAGGAAAGCCTGAGATGCCACACTCTTGAAGACACCTTGCACTGTAACTCAGGAATTTGATTCTGCAGTTCTCTGGACTGGCAAGGATAGCTGTTGACATGAGGAGGTGCGTCTAAGCTGGTGAGGTTTGTTTCCCTGATCCCTGGGTATCCTGGCAAGGCTAAGTCTCTCTAGAGCACCTAGGAGGGAATTGTGGTCTCATGCTTCCCTGCTGCTGCTGCTGCTGCAGCTTATTGCACCCAGAGTTGGAATAGTTCCTTAACTTTGCCCTGCTTATTCATCCTTACCTCTGTCAAGGAGGCCTCTCTTAGGCCTGAGGACCTCAGTTGCATGTTCACTTTGGAAAGTAGCCTGCTTCATACCCTGGTCTGAGCCACATGTTAAAATGAAGCAGATTGAATCTGGAGCTGGCATTGATTCTGCCATGTCCAAAGTTTCTTTAAGGAGAAAGCCTCCAATAAATTATAATATCTCCAAAGCATAATAATAGTTCAGTCTGCTCTAGTTATTTTAATTAGTGATTTCATAAAATAAGAACAGTCCTTACACTTGTCTGGACTAGGTAGCCTCTGTGCTTATTTGGTTATTTGAATTCCTGTAATATTCTCAGAAAGATAGGTCTAAATGATCCTTATCTGTCCAAGTATGTCCAATAAAGTGTGAGAATGAAGAATTGTAGGTGTTTGGGAAAAAAACTTACACATATTTCAGGCTTGTTGCTTGCTCCTTTTCATGGTTATGGCATTTTAACATGGAAAATATTTTCTGAAATTATAATCAATACCCTTAGCATTGATTTCTAGAGCTGTGTGATAGAAAATCACTAGATAAATAAATATATTTAAACGTGCCTGAGATGGTAGCACCATGTCACACAGACTCTCATCTATCACTGCCCTGGGTTTTTGTGGAATATGTATGCACATTTCTCCATAAGAAGTGGTCCACAGCCATATTTAGTTACAAGAGTCCTGCCCCAGCAGGCAGTAAGACAGTTAGTTTTACACTAAAGTTAGATGGAGTTGGAATATTTGAAAGGGTTTTCTTCATTCTCAGGTTTCCATAGCCCTCATCAGGCATCTGCTGAAGGCCCTGGCCTGGGCATTAAAAATAAGTTAGCACCCAGCTCAGCAACTTCAGTAAGCTGCAGTGATCTGGTGGGAGTGACAGCATTTCTCCTACCCAGCCATGGGAAGTGCCATAAAAAGTAGAGAGCATTTGAAATGAAAATCCATGATTGATGGTGCTCCTGAGGGCCATATACCTAGAATTACTCCAGTGTTCATAAACTTAGGACATTCCACTCAACAGCTCAGAGAAAAGGTGTCCCTTTGACACCTTGGCTGTCCTCCAGCTTAAACTCCAGAAAGACCTCACACAGGGCCACAAAGAAGCCAAATGAACATGAAATAACCTGAGCCTGAGGCCATGGCATGTCAAGACCCGAAGGAATGACGGAATAGTTATTAGTCTGGGAGAATTACTTGTTTCCATGAATGTTGTGTACAGTGTACATTTGTGAGTTTGATACTATTTGTACTGTGAGATTATAGTCATGTATTGATGGTTTGTAGACCTTAAACCCTTTGATTAGCAACAGGACTATTATACCATAAAAACAATAAAGGATCTCTCCTCCATCCTCCTCCACTGTGGCCAAGTCCTGCTGCAGAGGGACCAGAACTGCAAGTAAAACCCTATGTTTTTCTTAGTTTGTTCTACTGTTGCTTGTCTACATGCATTCCCTGGCAAGTGCACCTAGTCAGATCCTGTCAGGGTTACTAATTGGGCTACTAGCAACTAAAAGGTTGCTAATTATCTACAGAGGGCAAAAGTTTCCCCTATATACTTCTTTCTTGTAGGCCCTAAGGTGAGTTACAAGAAATCTGGAGAGTGATTATTTAGAAAGGCATGTAGTGATGGGAAAAGGGGCTTTAAACTAACAGAGGGTAGATTTAGATTAGCTATTAGGAAGCAGTTCTTCCCTGCGAGGGTGGTGAGGCACTGGCACAGGCTGCCCACAGAAGCTGCGGCTGCCCCATCCCTGGCAGTGTTAGACACGGCTTGGAGCAACCTGATCTAGTGGAAGGTGTCCCTGCCTATGGCAGGAGATTGGAACTGAATGTGCTTTAAGGTCCCTTCCAACCCAAACCATTCTGTGACTCTACGATTCATCTGTCTAGGTCCTGGATTTGATGTAAGACCTGATGTGGGTCATTGGGTGATTTGCTCCTTGGAATTTTCTAGCTCATTTAGCAGGGTCTACTGAGGACATGTACAAATATTTCCAGCTGTGATGGACCAAGGTGAGTCCTGAAAAGGAATAAAACAGAGTACATCACGTTTTGTGTTTTCAGCAAATTTTGCAGTGGTTTTCTTTTTTTTTTTTTTTTCCTGAACATAGCTCATGGATTTTAAGGAGACATTTGTGAATCTGGGATTAATTCTCATTAAACTACAGTATATAGAAATTTTATAGGACTGTAAAAAACATAAAAAGTGAATGTGCTAAGGCATTACCAGCACCCCGAGATCTTAGAAAGATGATAACTTCGTGCAGCACATCCTGGTGATGATGGATGTGCTTTGTCTGGGATGATTTTAGGAATGGAATGTTTGTGCTTGAGGAGAAAGGGTGTGAAGAGATACTGAATGGAGATGGAAAGGAGGGTCAAAATTAAATATCTAGGAATGTGAACAGAAATGGCTTATCAGACACAGCCTCCATCAGGGGCCTCTTCTGCTTCTACATTCTCCAGATCAGTTCCAAACTCCATGTATCTTTGCTATTACTGCAATTCCCAAATACAACTGAGTACCTCAGCATACAGAGCACAAAGCAATTGAATGGAATAATTTATGGTGTTCTCTGATCACTGTATGTGGAACTTGCCACAGGCCTGGCAGTGTCATTGTGGATAATGGAAAGAGTGAAGTGAAACCTTTGCTTTCATCCTGATTGGTCCCTCATTTCCCATAAAACATGGAATTTAAAAACCAGCTCTAAGTCTATTCTGAGCCTTTCATTTGGATTTGATGTTTTGCTCTTTTGTAATATTTTTGTTACAGCCCCCTAAACAATCATAAAGGATCACCTCTGGGTTTATTTGCACAGCTCCAGAGGACTGGACCTAGGAGAAATTGGCTTCATCACGCACTCAGTGTCAGTGAGCCAGTGACTCAGCTGGGATTTCAAGGGTTGGATCTCGTTACCAGGTCAATTCTCTCTAACCTGTTGCATTTGCCTTGGAGAGACGGCAGTAAAGGCAATCATGTAGTCCAGTCTAAATATGTGCTATTACTTGTCTGCATTATAACTGGTCAGAAAATAAAAGTCAGCATTTGCTGCTATCCCATCTGTTGAGCTTCTGAGAAAAGGTCCCAGTATTGACATCTAACCCATACAAACTAAGAAGCTGGATAGTTGGATCTACTTGTCTTATTGAAAATGTAAACTGCACCTCTCCTATTTCTTCTGAATGGCTAGTTTGAGAGTAGTCTATTTTGTCTGTGGCGTTCAAAGGCTCTAGTGTGCTAGTGATGGCTGATGTGAAATGAATTTGTGGTTTCAGCCCATTTCTTAGTACACTCAGGGGTTGTGTCATCCTTAACAGCTGGCAGTCATTGTCAGGGTATTCATCAGAGAAAACAAACCTTGCTCTGTGTAAGGAGTTAATGAACAGTCTTTGCAAAGGAAGATGCAGTGGTTGGGAAGAGGGAAGAGGTACGATGCTCTGTCTCTGGTTAAGTGTGGGTTTGTGGATAAAGTGATCTCCATTTCTGAACCTCTAGGAAAACCAAAGCAAACTAAATAAAACAAAGGGAATCATAGAATCATTTAGCTTGGAAAAGAGTCCAACTGCTAACCTAACTGGGCCAAGGCTGCCACTAAGACCGGTCCTGGAGTGCCACATCTACACATCTTTTAAATGCCATCAGAGATAGTGACTCTACCACTGGCATGGGTTGTCTGTTCTGATGCTGGACAACCCTTTCAGTGAAGAAATATTTCCTAATATCCAGTCTTAACCTCACCTGTTGCAGCTTGAGGTTTTTTCCTCTTGTCCTATCTCTTGTTACCTGGGAGAAGAGATAGAAACCCACCTCACTACAACCTCCTTTCAGGTAGCTGTAGAGAGAGATAAGGCCACCCCTGAGTCTTCTTTTGACCTGACTAAACAACCTCAGTTCCCTCATCTGCTCCTCATCAGACTTGTGTTCCAGACCCTTCACCAGCCTCGTTGCTCTTCTCTGGATACCCTACAGCACCTCAGTGTCTCTCTTGTGCTGAGGGGCCCAGAACTAAACACAGGATTCAAAGTGCTGCCTCACCAGTGCTGGGTACAGGGGGACAGTTGCTTCCCTGGTCCTGCTGGCCACCTTATTGCTGATATAGGCCAAGATGCTGTTGGCCTTCTTGGGCACCTGGGCACACTGACAGCTTATATTCAGCTGTTGATCAACACCTCAAGGTCCTTTTCTGCCCAGCAGCTTTCCAACCACTCTTCCCCAAGCCTGTACCTTTGCATGGGGTTGTTGTGGCCCAAATGCAGGACCTGGCATTTTGCCTGGTTGAACTTCATACCACTGGCCTCCACCCATCAAACCAGCCTGTCTAGATCCTTCTGCAAAGCCTTCCTACCCTTCAGCAGATCAACACTCTCACCTACCTGATATATTATGCAAACTTCCTGAGGGTGCACTTGATTCCTTTGTCCATACCATTGGTGAAGATATTAAACAATTGGCCCCAGTACTGAGCCCTGAGGAATACCACTTGTGACCTGCCACCAACTGGGTTTAAAATCCATTCACCAACATTCTTCGAACTCAGCCTGGTTTTTGCCCAGATTATACCTGTCCAAACCTTGATCAGTATTACTCTGTCATTCTTGTTTTGTAATATTGTCTATGACTTCAAAAGGTCTTTGCTTTATTGTCCTTAGCAGCTTGCATAGCGTGGCAGAGGGCACAAAGTGCTATAGCACCTCAATACTCCACACTTGATGATGACAACCATATCTAGCAAGTTGGGCAAGAGCACTAAATGACAGCAATTTAGCTGGCTCCTGTCCCATCATTTCAGATTTCAGGATTTACTAGTTTAGCATTTTTATTATAAGCCTGCTCCAATGGGTGCCAGAGGCTTACAGTCAGTCATTTCCAGTGGAAAAGAAGGAGACAGTTTGACTGGGAAGATCAAAAACAAACCTGGGACTCAGTCCAAAATAGAATCATATCTATTTTGAGAATTTGATTCCTAGATTTAATTAAGGAATTCTTTGAATGGTCAAACAGTCCTGTGGCTTTGTAGCAAGTACAGGAGGCTCTTGATTCACATGTTGGAGATCTGGCCCCCTGCTCTGTGGCATGGTGGTGGGATGAGGATTCTTTCAGAGAGAAGTCATCTGCACATCCCTGGGGGAGCTGGTTTTATGGGCTGGCTCTGACCACCAGCGGTTCACTTGGGGAAGAAGGGTTTCTTTTGTGGTGTCGGGAGGGGATATTGACAAGCCTGTTGTGACTTGCATGGGGAGAGGAAAGTGATTTGTCAGAACTTTAATAGAATGGATAGTTGATAGGAATGCTTTGTGCTGGTTAATACCAGCTGGGATTTGCCTCAGAGAGGGAGATATTCCACTTGGGAACAACATTAGTAATGTCGTATGACACTATACACAAATCATCTGCTTCTGGTATGAATGGTCCTACAACTCTTGACAGCAAGTTACTGCTGTATTTGGAAACAGCCTTACTCATGACTCCAGAATGCAAATGATACAACTCCTGGCTCCCCCATCACCCCTGATCCTTATGCTGAATAAAGCCAGAGGCCAGAGCCGTGCTGCACCACTGCCATATGACGTTCTAAGTGACAAGCAGAGCATGAAACGACTGAGGATATGATGTGAGGGCAATAGCATGTGGAAGCAGTGCCGGTGGAGGGAGGCTGAAGCCCTGCAGCAGTGCTGCAGTGCCTGTGCCAGCTGTGGCTGCGGTGGATGCACAGGGCAGCCAGCTGTTGCTCTGCTCAGGAACGCTCCCTCCTTTTCCTCCAGATGTTACTGCTCACCGTCACGGACAAACCCAGCCTTTATCCTCCAAAAGGATCAATATTCCCTAACTCCTGAGCTCAGTTCCCAGGGCCCATTTGCCAGGGTGGCAACTGGGAAATTAGCTGGGTAGATGTTTGGTTTAATAATGAAGATATATATGTATAATAATATGATCAGATCTCAAATAACGAACTCAGTTTTTTCCCCCTTATTCTTGCTTTCCAGGGAATGCTGGCAGGTTTGGCTCTGTACATCATACCACAAAAATCTCACTCCTCCAGAAGAGGGCTAATACACGAAGGAGCTTTCTACCAGGCTGATGTATCACACATGCTTTATATATCAGCTTGGATTTCTTCAGTCCAGACAAAAGGATCAAACGCATCGGGAGGGGCAGGCATATGGGGAAGCTTTAATTTTTGCAGACGTGGAGAGCAGGGCAGCATAGCATGGCTAGAAAAGCTTGGACATAGCCAAATGTAAGAAATTGTATTTATGAGCTGTGCTTAGAAATTGCCTCTGAAGCTTGCAGAGCAGCTGGTGTCACTTTCAGCTGACATTTGTACAACTGAAACACATACAGCACTGCCAGGAGCAGGAAATACAAGTTATAGATAAAGGTTTGTTGGATGCAGGACTAGGAAATAAAGTGTTGTGTGGTCCAGGTTACCTTTGTATAGATTTATGTCATATTATCTACATGAAGCTAAGGCAGGTATTAATCCCAAGGCTGAAATATTGCTAGGGATGGGAGCAAATTTAAATGTATTCAGCTAAACTATTCTTCAAAAGGATACTATTATAGGCTCTGACAGTGGTGTCCACCTTTTAACAGGTAGACATCTGAGATCCTGCCATTCTTCTCCAGCTCTGAGTGTGTCCTACAGTCACACTCTCAACTTGGAGAAGTTACCTGTGAAGGAACAACAATGGTATGTATTTAACAGCAAAAGAATGAAGGATGTCTGTTGGAGGAGCTACCCAATAGTAGTAATTTAAAATTTATTGGAAGTCCCAAATATTTAAGGGTTTTTTTCCAAACACGATTTATGAGGTTTTCTGTGCTTATTGAATGCTTGTTAAGAAACTACATGGTGCCTTGTCTTTGAGTTTTGACGAGGAATCATTAACACCCACTCAGTAGGGTTTCAAATACAAAGTGGTGGATTTTAAGCCAGTTTAATATATAGGAAAGAACAGACCTTCAGCCTGCTGTCAGCTAATCCGGTGGCAAATGGATGCTATCGAGTGACACACAAGAGGGAATGGCTTTAAACTGACAGAGGGGAGATTTAGATGGGACCTGAGGAAGAAGTTCTTCCCTGTGAGGGTGACAAAGCCCTGGCAGAGGCTGTCCAGAGAAGCTGTGGCTGCCCCATCTCTGGCAGTGTTCAAGGCCAGGTTGGATGGGGTTTGGAGCAGCCTGGTCTAGTGGAAGGTGTCCCTGCCTGTGCCAGGGGTCTTGGAACTAGGTGATTTCTCAGGTCCCTTCTGACCCAAATCATTCCATTATTCTGTGCTCATCTCCCATAACTGTCCTCCAGTGAAGAAAATCTTCTGCCTAGCCTCTCAAAAAACTGAAGAAACAGCTTTTTATGGTGAGGTATTCTGTGAGGATGAAAGATTCAGCAATGCACTGAGTTTTCCCCAAGCTTGCAATGATGTGAAAATGTCAAGAAGTTTTGGAACAAGATGTTGCATTTCCTTTCAATGGGGTTGATCAGTAGCATCCCTCTTACCCACAAAGTGGCCCATGGGCTGTTTGACTGGAGGAAATACCTTTTCATACCTTTGTATAGCAAAGGGCTGTACTGCATGGATGCACTAGCTCACTCCTGTGTTAGCTCAGGCCTCTCTGGAATGTTTTTTCCTGACTGATATATGCACCCGTCTCCAAAACTGCCAACAAATTAATCATAATGGATACCCCAATGGTGAAAAGCCTGAGCTGTCATGACCAGCTATCAGTGGGACCTGTCCTGCCGTATACTGAACAGTACTGACAGAAGACTTGCAGAAGATCACAGGGCTGCAGTGGCAGGAGAGTGTATTGTGGCCTTTGCTCTCAGGATCTGCCCCTTAGAGCAGTAGTCTCTTTCCATGCCAAATGGCTGTATCTCCCTTTGCTGGACCACCCTTGATCTAGACAGGATAAGAAATGACAGCACACATCTGGAAAAATCCCGCAGATCTCTTGACCTTTGGCTGTAGGAATGGCTGCTGGCTCCTGCTGCAGAACTGCCTCCTCCTCCCCCGTTCCTTGACACAACATATATATACACATAGCTTTTGTGTGTGCCAGCTTTTACTGGGGACATGAGGCTCACTGGAACTCAAATGAGACTTGCCAAGTCCAAGAAGACAAAGTCAGACTTGTGTTAGTGTTGTGGAAAGAGGTGCGGGAGGTCCTGTTCCACCTCATCCCCACCAGCCCAACACAAGTTTTACTGTTCCTTGATGATATATTTGCGTTGCAGGAATAGCTGGAGAGCACGGCACACATTTTTGTTCACTCTGCCACTGCCTAGGTTGGCAGGAGGTGTTGCTAAGCAGTCATTGTGAGTGTTTGTATACACTCAGCACCAGGTTACTGTGAAAATCTGGGAAAGACCCACCCTGGAGGTGACGTTCTCGCCAGCATGAGGTGACTCCCTGAGCAGTTTTCCATGGGTGCAGGGAAATTGCCAGTCTTTGCAAACATTGATCTGATTTTTTGTTACAGAATGCCATGTTTTTTTTCTGGTCTTATAGCCTTCTGTATAGTGGAAAGCTGATACAATATCAGCAAGGATTGTGGCAGCCCTGCTTGCAGTAAAAGAGGAAAGGAGCTGCGTTACTGACTGCTACAACATCATTACACAAATTCATTTACAGCATCATCCAGGGACAGGGAGCGTGCATGGAGTAACTTTATCCCTAGCATTTCACTTATTTGGAAATTGGGAGTGGATGCAAACACAGCACCTCTTTTGGGTGCTGTCAGGATAGAAGAAACCAAGCATCCCCTACTCCTCCAAATCTGACTCAACTGTTGCTTTGCAGAGGTGTCTCACCAGATCATGAAAGTCATCATACACTGCCTTTAGAGGCTTACTGAGGTCTCAACAGAGAGGTGGGAAGGGATTCTTAAAACAGAGGCTCCTGGACCCATGACAGGACTGAGTGTGAGAGCAGTTCAAGGGAAGTCTTAACCAGCGGGAGGCCAGAACAACAGTTCTGGTGCTGTATCCTGATCTGGCTTCAGTGGATTTACAGCTGGTTCCTTTCCTGGAATGAAAAGATTAGAATCGCTGGAGCTGCGTGTGCGTCTTCCAGCGAGGAGAACTAGGTATGCAGCAGCTGTAAAAATAAAAAGCCCTCTCAGGCCATCGTAGTAAAAAGGTTTGGAAACTGTTGAAAGTGGGGTGGGGTGGGAAAATCCTCAAATTTCCTACTTTTTTTTTTTTTGTATTCTGAATTTCGGCATGTCAATTTTGAACTTGGTTTGAAAGAAAAGGATGAAAATTCCATGAAATTGGGGGGAAGAGTCTTAAGATAAAAAAAAGGTTTCAAAACTTCCTTGAAAACTCTAAAGAATTCTGTTTAATTTTGTCTTGTTTGCTCTGTTGTTGCCTTTCCCAAAAGCACTGCAGATACTGGAGAGCAAGGCTACAAGAAATCAAGGATACAAAACCTGATGAGAGGAATTTCAGAGCGGTTTGACAAGATTAGACTGTGCACTTCACTATGTGTTTAGTTCAGCTCATATTGATGCTGTGGGTGTTCAGCTGAAGACCTATAGGAGTCAAGAAGGGAGCATGCAGGTATATGCCTGCAAGTGACCAGAGATTTGCCTGTGTGAACTTCAGAAATTTAAGTATCAATTTCTGAAGAAAACAAAGTAGAAGACAAATAAGAAAAATAGTGGATGAGCCAAGTCTACCAAAAGATTGGGTTAGGAGCTGGAAAGGTCAGTTTCATTTATAGCTTCTGATAAAACTTTTTATAAAATGAATAGAATAAAAAATGGCCGTTCTGCTATTTAATGTGTGTTGCGGCAAAATCTTTTACTAACTTCAATAACCTAGAGATCTCATGAAAGCTGAAATCCAGCATAATGCTTCAGTGAAATTAGAATGGCAAAACTATCTTTCGCTCTATGTTTTCTCTGACCTCACCTGGAGTGTGAGATCTGTTCAGAGGAGCCTTCATCTTACAGTGATGGTGAGAGATGGCACTAGGAGCTGTAAGACTCCTTTTTCTTTCCATCCTATCTGGGTGTAGAAAACCAGTAACTCAGCACCACACAGACATTCTTCCAGCCCTAACATGGCTGCAAAAAACTTTTCTGGCACTGCCATGAGAGGCACTATCTGAGGAGGTTCACAGCCCGTGGTGCAGGTAGTGTTAGCTTGAGGGAATGGGATGGTGTCCCGATAGTACTGCCAAGCCATGTAGGTTCATTCAGGATAATCACACCACTAGGTTCATAGAACCATAGAATCACAGGATGGTTTGGATTGGAAGGGACCTTAAACATCATCCAGTTCCACTCCCTTCCTTCCACTAGACACCTTCTACTAGACCAAATTGCTCCAAGCCCCATCCAACTTGGCCTTGAACACTGCCAGGGATGGGGCAGCCACAGCTTCTCTGGGAAACCATTGCCAGGTTCTCACCACCCTCACAGGGATGAACTTCTTCCTAGTATCTCATCAAATCTCCCCTCTCTCAGTTTAAAGCCATTCCCCCTTGTCCTGTCCTTATCTGCATTTGTCCAAAGCCCCTCTCCAGCTTTCATTTCTGCCCTTTATGCTCTGGAAGGCTGCTCTAAGGTATTCCCAGGCCCTTCTCTTCTCCAGGCTGAAAAAGCCCAGCTCTCTCATCCTGTCTCCGTAAAAGAGGTGCTCCTGCCTGTTGTTCATCTCTGTGGCCTCTTCTGGACTTTCTCTAGCTGCTTCACATCCTTCTTATACTGGGGCCTTAGAACTGGATGCAGGACTGCAGAGAGGACCTCACAAGACTAAATGTTTTTGCTCACTAAACTGGAATTGTTAATTTCAAGCTTACTGGCTCATTTATTCGTCTCATTTTGAGTCCCTTGGTCTTCACCTACCTCTTTATTTACCTCTAGGAATGCAAGCAGCCATGGTCTGTCCTTCCAGAATGGTGCTTTTCAGTTCCAAGCCATGCAAGACTCCACACAGGCAGGAAGGCATTGAAGCATGTTACACATTTGGTTCCTCTCATCTTCATTCTATTTGTTTTCTAGACATGGAGACTGCTATCCTGGATCAAGCTACAGATCAGAATCTGTTCTGACTCTCAAGCAGTGGCAAGTGCCATCTGTAAAGAAAAAGCACAAAAACCTAATCAACAGTTATGGGAAGTTGCCCTTGGAAAGTTTCTTCCTGACTTATATTGGCAAGAAATCATTTTATTCTGAGAGTTTCCATGCCTTCCCTAAAAATCCTTATTAGTCTTCTTGCAAGGTCATTACTGATTAAGATATGTTTTAAGTACATAAGGACAACACTAGGATTCGCAGAAGTATTTGTCATGTAAAGACTTTTTTACCTCAATAACTTTTCACAGCCCCTCACAGAATTTGTTGAGCAAGACTGAGATTAAAGTCTGATTTGGACTTGGTCCTAGAAAACAAGCCAAGTTTGATAAACAAAATAAAACATCTGGAGGTCTAGCCATCAGAATATCATCAGATATCTACTGATTCTGAGGGAATGTTATGTATGGAAGGTAATAATCTGAAGTGGTTGGCTTTTCATAAAATACAACCCTGAAAGAATGTAGAATGAGACAAAAAAAAAGTTGATCTGAGTTGATTGTCTAAAAAATTTACTATGGAAAATCATGAGGTCTGTAATGAATAGTTGGATCGCTTTAACAAATGTCTGTGCCAATAAAATCTAAATATATATTTAAAAACCAAAGATAACAGAAGTCAATCTTGCTAAGCAGAGATGCAAGGAACAATGCAAAGGATAAACACTGTTGAAAGCAGAAGAAAGGCAAATAAGGTTCTAATTAGTGGGAGGGACTGTACAGATTACGCAAAGAAGATAAAAGCAAGGAGACCTAATTGGAAACACAGCAATGTAGTATCAAACAATCCAAAGTATGTTATCTAGCGCAAATGGGTTTTCAGCTCTTTCCACAGCAAGTGGTGAGTAAAAAGGTTGATGCTCTTGAGGTTAGAAGACAGGATGCATAGAGAATAAAAAGTATCAGTCATTATTAAAATGCCCAAATTGAGTAATAGGCACATGCAATCCTTTCCCCATGGTAAAGACTACTATTTCACTCTCAGCCCTCATAGAAATACATGAACATACCGATGCTAAATACATGTCTAGTGTTACATGTTCAAAGAGTTGAGTAAAATCCTACTATTTCTCCATGTCTTTCTGTGCTGCTGGAAATAGAAACCTAACCACTGCTACCATGTCATCCCTCTGCGGTGGCCCGTGTAGAAAGAGTATTTATCTGAATTTGGGGGACCCATTGAAGATACTAACTGTAGACTTTGTAGTGTGGAAGCAGGAAGCATTGGTGGGTCTTCTCACTCCCTAGCCAGAAAATGATGTGGTAGGTGCTTCTTACAGAGTTAAAATGATTAGAGAAAGATCTCATGTTTAATTATGCACAGTGTATATGAATAGACACTTAATCAAGGGCTTTGGTGCTCCTTTGGGGACTCAAGTCTAAATCCCAATTCTGAGGAAGGATGGACAACTAAAGGAACAGGAAATCGCTCTCCTGAGTTTATGGTGTCTGTGTCTACCATATTCGCTGCAGCTGGGGGCTGGAATATGACCATGTGTTCTCCAAGTACAAGCATCCTTATAAAACAAACAAGTAGCAATCCTCAGAGCTGTGTGGAATTGCCCTCCTTGGTGTCCTTGTCATTAACCACAGAATTAAATACACAAGAGAAGTGGCCTTTCTTTCCTCTAAAGCCTTTGTATTTAAAGACAAGGGAAGAGATTAAATCTAGGAAAACACTTCCAGGTTAATAGCCCATAAGCTGCCTTTCATTGCTTTCTGTCTCCATGGGTTATGATTTTCTTGAGTTGACGCCCCAACTTTGACTCTCAATACACTGAGATTAAGCACTTCTTAGTGAAAGGTTCAGAAGTCCCTGTGAGTGATCTGCTTTGATTGGGTACCCAAGTGTCACAGCAGTGGTTTCTGCTCTTTGAAGTGACACGTACAGCTTTTGCAAGTAAAAGGAAGATCACTTTTGCAAATGGCTTTCTTCAGCTTTGGCTTGGGCGCTGGGCATTTCTTGACAAATTCACCCCTTGCAGAGAACACAAGGCTTCCTTGCTGCAATTGTATAGATTTGGCTGCTCCTTTTCCAACCAGCAGACTACCAGGCAGTGCCAACTCCTCTAGAATTTAAAACACAGGCATATTTGTGGTCATTTCTACTTATTTTGTAGGGCTTTGCTCAGCAGTACTTGGAACATGTTGGCCTCAGATTTCTGGCAGAAGATTGCAGTGCTCCTGTTGCTCTTATGAACAAAGTGTTTGTCTGTCTCTCTGTCTCTCTCTGCTCTATCTATCTATCCATTTATCAATCTATTCTATCTTTACTCTAAGCAAGCTCAATTATGCCTGGAGTGGGAAATCTGCCTTTCTTACTCAGGGATGAGTATGCAAAGACCCATCCCCTCTCTCAAAAGCAGCTGTCCTCATTTTCCAGATTTTGCTGTTTATTTTAGTAAACTAGACCATGGGACCATTGTTGCTGTGAGTCCTCTTCGACCTGCTGCTATAGATGGCAAAATAGCTTCTGGATAGAAGCTACCTTGCATTTTTGACCTTTAAATAATGAAAATATATATAAAAAAATTTAATCTGGCCTTTTCCCTCTTTTGCACTATTCCTAGTAAAAGTGCCATGAATGCGTTTTGCTCTCCCCTCCTTTTTTTTTCTAAATGTTGGTAAGTGAGCAGCTATAAAAAGAAGACAGTTCTAGCCTCTCCTACTAACTAGTGTTTTTAAGGGTCAGTGAATAATCAAAACTTGCCAGCACTGATCCCAACATCCCCCTTGGTGTCTCAAAGAGATTAATGCAAATGAAGTTTCATAAGTGACCCCACCTCCCAAGTACTGACCAAGAGAAAGCAAGAAGGCAATGGCAAAATACCTCTCTAAATAAGGACAGGAAAGATGGCTTCAGAAAATGAGTGCTGTCTTCACTTAGCATGTGGTAAACTTTTGGAGTTATTGGCGGTGACCAAATACAAAAAGGTCTGACATATGTTCTTTTGATAAATTTTAAGCTGGGGACGATGCTGTGGTTGAGGTTTGCATCTCAGATATGGAATGATAGAGTAGGAGAAAAATTTGGCACAGCAGCCAAAGATCAGGAATGGCGGTGCAGACAAAAGTGGAAAGCTTTGAGGCAGGACAAAGGTTATGAAGTTAGTTATGGGATCAGACTGCCACAATAGCAATACCCAAATGCAGCAATTGGAGTGACTCATCCATGCACAGTTGTTCCTCTCAGGAACCAGGATGGAATTTGCTCCCTTGGGGTTCAGTCTCACCAAGCTGAGCTTTGCTGGATTGCTGACGAGGGATTGCTTGGTTTGTCAGGCTCTCTGACAAATCACTGCATGTATGACCCTCAGTCTCCTGCGGGGATGGTCTCCCTTTCCTCCACACTTCCAGGGCAACCTTTCCTTTGAAAGTCATACTCTACCATAGACAAATTTGGTCAGAGGAGAGTGCAGGTCACCTTGTCCAATCTGTTGCTCAAAGGAGGGTTAGAGATGAGGACAGACCGCTTGTGGCTTAGCTTACCTTTAGCTCATTGATTGGGAAAGGGCAGTGAACATTCTTTAGCAGCTGATATGAAGGACAGCCTTTCATGAATCAAGTGAGATGACATTCTACTTTTCATTCCCAACCCTGTGACAAATGATGATGTCAATCAGGCAGCATTTCTATTCTGGCCAATAGACCTTTTCAACCACTTTAGAAGCCACTGATTTCAAAATGACCCAAAGTTGTGAAGAAGAGCCTTTGTTTCTCTGGTTTCAGGAATTCAACTGAATTAGGTATAGTTCCTCACTTACAGTGAATGACATAAAAAGATGGATCTCTGCAAGCAGAATGAAAGATCTAGAGCTAAACTAAAGAACAAAGACTTAGCACAGCACTGAAGACAACACTGCTTAAGCCTGGCTGAAGCAGAAAGTATTTTCAAGGCTCCACTGCTACTGCATTGGCTTTTATACCTTGTAACCTTTCAGAACACCGGGCGAAGTGTGGCAATGACAATATCCTCATTCTGCAAGTAGAATCTAGGGATGGTATAAAGAAAAAGTAACGTTCATTTCAATATTAGCAATCTAAAATTTGATATCTTGTCTAAGTATCTTTTCTAAGTATCTTTTCTGGAGTAGCTGAAGCTAGATACGCATATATAGAGGGCAAATTAACAGAGTCACAGGAACCTGTCTTAAATGTCTCCTTCTCAGAGGGTCATTCTGATGATTAGAAATGAAATGGAAGAGGGATGATGCAAAGTGAGTTAAATACTTTATTTCAAAGCATTGCCTCTGATTTGAAATGCCTGCTTTGTTTGGAATTCCTGTTTCAACATTAAAGACACAATGCATTCTACATTCTAAAGTGTCTAGTCTACAAACTAATAAACTCCTAATTAACTTATTATCTTATTAGTCTAGACACTCTAGATTCTGATATAAGCCCATTTTCCAAGAAATAACTTTGAAGACTGCAATATCTGTTCATTGCTCTTGATCACATTGCTTCTTGCTGGGGGCAGATGAGATTGCAGAACTGTTTACTAGGCTTAGTGATGGGTACCCTGGAAATCACTATGCTAAGCGATTTCTCTAACTTTCTTAACTCCACTTGATGTCCTGACCTGGTTGTACAACATCTACAAAGCTGCCACATCTTCAGAATGTCTTTGCAGAAAGATCCTCTAAGGATTTCTCTAAGGGTGATTATCAGCTGGTTTTCATCTCAGCTAGTTTTTTTATTATTATTAGCCTTTTTTTTTTTCCCCTTTTTTCTTTTTCTCCCTTTCCTGTGCTTTTGTTTAGATCCAGAAAAATCAATAAATCTCCCAGAAAAAAACATTCCTGAAAGGTTAGGGTGCATGGAGCCGCATTAGCCATTAAAAGTGTCTGCAGGGCGCAGTTCCCAGTCAGTAGATGTGGGGGTGGGATTTCTTTCAGTTTAATATCAGATGCCTGCAAATTATTTAAGTCTGTGTTAGCCACTCAATTCTGCCTATATGGTGAAGGCAGCCTTCAGACACCCATTCAGCCCTTGGCCTCCAGGTTCAATTTCATTAAAGGTATCTGTAATCATGTTTAAAAGAAAAACAAACAAACAAACCAACCAATCCCTAAAATGGGTTCTCCTTTGCATCAGGACAGGTAGAATTTGAAGACTGCCAGACAGCACTGTCTCTGAGTATCCCATGGATTTTGCAAGTCTGTTTTACTTCCAGCTGCTCTCTCCTCTCATAGGTTTTTCTCACCAGAGACTCTCTTAACCCCGATCCATTGCAGCCAGCTTAAACCCTTGCAAATTAAATAAAGAACAGCTAAATTTTCAGCAAAGTAGGGTCAGTTCCGGTTTCATTCAAAATGTAAATCCAGGTGATTTAAATGCACTTTGCAAGATGGGGTTAAGTTACAATAATAAACTTACTTGCATTGGCACCAGCTCACGTAGAAAGAGAAAGAGAAAAATTATGCTCATCCAATTCTATACAGCTTGGCAGGAGATGGGAAAAGCAGAGCAGGGTTTCTAGGAAAGTGCAAGGAAAGTCACTGCTTAGAAAGCTGATCTGGTGAAATTTACTTTTTTAATTTTTTTTCCTGGATTCTAACAAAACCACACAGGCCAGGAGGGATTTATTTCAGTGTCTGCCACAGTGCACAGTAATGAACATTGGTCCAAAAAGAAGCCTTTTACAGATGATGTTATATGTGCTGAGCATTTCTGTGGCCCTCTTCAATTTGACGAAAAAGAAAGCCCTGAATTGCAAAGAGCACTAACATGCTCTTATAAGCATCAGCCATGTAGAAAGACAGGCTACAGTTCACGCATATACCTAGCTATAATGGAAGTTTAACATATATTTAAGTCATGACCTTAAAATGAGAGTCAAGCCTCTACATATCCCTTGTAAAGTTAGTTGGACAGGAAGAGCTCTGTTTGATTTGGAGGTGTGGAAGCCATCCTTGCAGTCTCTTCTCTTCCTGCAATGTGTCTGGACCTACTTCTGATCCTGGTTATCTGGAAACACTCATGTGTTCAGATCTGAGGCCTCTAACACAAGAGGGACGTGGAGCAGGTGGAGTGAGTCCAGAGGAGGCCACAAAGATGCTCCCAGGCCTGGAGCACCTCTCCTATGGAGACAGGCTGAGAGAGCTGGGCTTGTTCAGCCTGGAGAAAAGAAGGCTCCAGGGAGACCTTAGAGCAGCTTCCAGTGCCTAAAGGGGCCGACAGAAAAGCTGGAGAGGGGCTTTTGACAAGGACAGGTAGGGACAGGACAAGGGGGAATGGCATTGAACTGACAGAGGGGAGATTTAAATGAGATCAGAGGAAGAAGTTCTTCCCTGTGAGGGTGGTGAGGCCCTGGCATAGGCTGCCCAGAGAAGCTGTGGCTGCCCCATCTCTGGCAGTGGTCAAGGCCAAGTTGGATAGGGCAACCTGGTGTAGTGGAAGGTGTCCCTGCTTGTGGGTTGGAACAAGATGATGTTTAAGGTCCCTTCCAACCCAAACCACTCAGGGATTCTATGCTCCAGTTCTCTGCTCCTGATTGTCAAAAGGCTTTTGTGTACACTATCAAACAGGGCTGGGATCCTGGTGGGATTTTGCTTCACTTTTCTGAGTGCTGGTAGATCAGGCTGCAACTTTTGCACTGGTTCAGGCGTCTACAGCCTGTGGTCCTCTGGATTACATGAAAGCAAAGAGAACAAGGGTTTCTTAAGCTTTTTTCTTCCATGACCCCATCAGCAAAATGGAAGCTTACTAGTAATCCATTTATGGATTTTGATATTTAGAAATAAGTACATGAAAACAAAACAAAACACTTGTATTTCTGATACAAGCCAGGATGCTGTTGGCCTTCTTGGCCATCTGAGCATACTGCTAGTATACTCAGCTTGCTGTCAACCAACACCTGCAGGTCCTTTTTTGCCAGGCAGCTTTCCATCCCTAAGTCTGTAGCATTGGACGGGGTTGTGACTCAAGTGCAAGATCTGGCACTTTGTCTTGCTGAACCTCATACAATTGGCCTTGGCACATTTATCCAGTCTGTCCAGATCCCTCTGTAGAGCCTTCCAACCCTCAAGTAGATTGACACACCTGCTCACCTTTGTTTTGTCTGCAAACTCATTGAGGTTGTACTTCTTCCCCTTGTCCAGGTCATTAATAACTTCCATTCACCTGTGATCTCCCTGGTTAGCCTGGGACTGTTGATAAATAATGGAAAATGGCCAGCTTCCTCAGTACCCTTGGGTGGATTCCATATGATCCCATAGACCTGTGTGTGTCTAAGTGGTGTAGCTGGTCAGACCATTTCCCCTTGGATTTTGGGGGTTTTATTCTGCTCCCTGCCCCTGTCCTGCAGCTCAGGGGACTGGGTATTCAAAGAACAACTGATCTTACTGTTACAGACTGAGGGAAAGAAGACATTAAGTACTTTAGACTTTTCCTCATCCTTTGTCATTGTTTCACCCTGCATCTAATAAAGGATGGAGATTCTCCTTAGGCCTCCTTTTCTTGCTAATGGATTTATAGAAACATTTTTTTAGTTTGTTACAGCAGTAGCCAGGTTAAGCTCTGGTTGAGCCCTGGACCTTCTTTTTTCTCTCTACATTCTCTCACGACATCCTTCTAGTCCTTCTAAGTAGCCTGCCCTTTCTGCCAAAGGTCATAAACTCACTTTTTTTTCCTGAGTTCCAGCCAAAGCTTTCTGTTCAGCCAGGCCGGTCTTTCCTGCTGGCTCATCTTTCTGCACATAGGCACAGTCTGCTCCCAGGCCTTTAAGGTGTCCCTGTCCATGGCAGGGGGGTTGGAACTAGATGATCTTTAGGTCCTTTCCAATCCTAACTATTCTATGCTTCTATAGTTCTAAGAAGTAAGTTGTCATGCTGTTGGATGAACTGAAATTTTACCACAAATCCACTGCAACGCAAAGTACTAATTTGCTTAGGCCATCTTCAGATCCCATTTACTTGGATCTCCCTGCCCTGAGGAAAGGACACACAGTTTCCTAAAAATAGATGCCTAATGTGATTTGAGGATCTTGGGAGTCTCAGCATCCAAATGGGGCTTGTGGATATCAGACACGTCTTACAGAAGACTCATGGTCCTCTAGATGTTGGAGACCAGCTGGAATACCCTAGAGCATCTCAAACAGCATTGAACACGGGTTCAGGTAAGTGAATAGTGGCCTTTAATCACCATGACCAGCTTGGAGAAAGAGAGAATGGCTCTTCATTTAAAAAAGTTTTCAAATTGCTCCAATACACATCTATGAGGGTCTGACCATGCCCTCAATCCAAGTGCCATCCAAGCTGGGAAGACAAAACAGTAATCACAGTATTTGCTTACTTGCATATTCCATGTAATGAAGAAAAAATACCTAAGACCACATGGGTACAACCTGAATGAGGAAATCCAAGGACTGCATGTGCTTTTGTTCCAGTCTTTACCTGGAGAGTTTTTTATGCCTCCTTCACTCTGAAAGACAAGTAATTATGAGGAAATCTCAGGTTTCTATTAAACAGAAGATACAGTAAAGTCCTCAGAAGTGCAGAAGAGCCCTTAAAAAGGCAAAATGGAAAAATTTTCAGTATGAGAAAGCAAGTAAAAAGAGCCTACTTCATTTTTATAATAAAAATCTGATGAAATTTAAGTTGATAATATGACTGGGATGGGAGGGAAGAAAGCAGGGAGAAGGCTGACTCATGTTTTTTGAATGTTTGGGGTTAGCACCAGTGTATTTGGCAAATTCTTGTGTGTACTTAATATGTGTGAAGGAAATTATAATTGGTCCATAGATGATTTGTTAACTAAAAATGGGGCTAAAGCTGTAAAAATATTTGTAACATGAAATTTCACCAACTCTTCATCATTCTTTAGTACTTTTCTCAAAACACATTGCTAACTATGGGGTCTCTAAACACCTCTCCGTGGTAATTTATCTGAGAGCTGATGGCAAAGCTGAAGATGCATTTCAGCACGTTGGGTGAGATCTGCAAAGGCAGTTAAAGCAGATGAGGACCAGCCAAGCTAAGGGAGCAACTCCTTCTCGATGACAACATTGAATCGTCTCACTGGCTTAAATGCCTTTACACTACCGAAACTTGCTCTGGTCCTATATTTGTAAGTGAAAGAGCAGCAGCTGAGGTTTGTCTGCCTGGCTGTCTGAGCAGTCTGTCCTTGGTGGTTGAAAATGTTCCTAAGGCAAGGAAATAATCCCAGGATTTACTAATCACCATATTACCTTTCCAGATCCGATTTTGCATGTTGTCTCAGCATTTTGAACATCTTGCTGCCCATGAGACTGTCTTGGCCACTTCTTCTGGGCAGTAGTAAAAAATCTGCTGGGACACCCATTTTCCATGTACCCCAAACAGGAATGTTTCCAGATGTCCTCCGCAAACTTGACATGAGAGAGGTACCCCAAGTGAGTCACCCCTGTGTGGTCCTGTTCATTACATGGCACATCATCTCATGAAGAGAAAGTCTCAGTCTGAACCTGGAACTCATTGAAAGTCCAGTTGAAGGTGGTGGAAAAAAATCCTCTTTTGACCTTCATGAGCTTTGGCTGGTATCCAGACTCCTGATGTTCACACCTCCTTAATGCAGCCTCCGGCACTTGAGTCATGTAAAGCTGGGTGGGGGAAAATCTCAGGTAATGCAGCATAAGCAGCCACCCCGAAGGAGATGAGCTGGTCAGCTTTTCCCAGCTATGTCATGGTTGTGTGCAGAGTTTATGAAGTGCTCCTTATCCAAGTGCATCCAAACTGAGCAGCAGCTTTTGCTGTGCCTGCGACGGAAGACCTTGGAACATGAGCTGCCACCAGCACCTTGCCATTGACCTCAGCCTTTCTCACCTCTCTCTCCTCTCCACAAGCTCTGCTCCCTCCCAGTCACCCCCCTTTTCTTCCTCTCCCCAGCCTCACGACAGCACTGTAGCTGAGTCCAAAAATCTGTCATCTGGAGTTCCTACTCCCTGAAATTATAGTCTATGGTTTATGAAATGCTGAAGGCCTGCTCAATATTACCTCCCTGTCACTCCTCATTTGCCCTTTATTAATAGGTGGATGAACTTGAACAAATACAGCAAATTCCTCTGCTTTCCTTTTTTTGCCTTTCCATCTCATCTGTCTTTTGCTTCTCTGCACAATTCACCTCTCAATCTGCCCCTTTCTCCCTATTCCAGCCCAAGTCACAAAGCAAGAGTAAAAACAATGTCCTTTCCCTGGGCTGTTAACCAGTCATATAAGCTTAAGCCTTTTTCACAGCATGCAACTAGAAATGAGAAAGTGTATGTGCCCACTCATATATGCAAATGCATGTGCGTGTGTGTGAAAACACTGCCTTTACACCAAGGTTTGCAAGAAAGGGTGGAGACCTCGTGAAGAAATCTGTCTGGGAATTGGAGCAAACTGCAAGTTTTCAGTTCATTTAAATTTTTATTTCAATTTCCACCCCAGCTTTCTGCATTCATAATGTATTTTTTTCCCTTAGGGAGAAGAGTTCTGCTGCTTGCAGGCACTAGATTGAGTTACAGGTTACATCTCTTCTTGGTGTGAAATCAGCAGTTACGTGGGTCCATATGAGCTGACAAGCCAACTTTCACTTACTTGGGTAATTGCATGTCCATTCCCTCCTCCTAGTACCAGAGGATGTCTAGCATGATCTGGTTTGAATAGACCTACATGACTGATGTCAAAAAAAAAAAAAAAAAAAAAAGCATAATTTGGAGGAGAGAAGTTGGGATCATGGTTAAACCAAAAGCAGGTTGCCCTGTGAAGGGCTTATGGTAGCAGTATGGGAAGTCAGCAGCTGGCAGTGCTGAAGTCATTGCTTCCTTGAAGTTGGATGTCACATAAAGAAGCAAAGTCTATTCTAGAGGAATACAATAGATTGTTTCTTATTACCCTCAGGTTACATTTATGTTTTTACCCTAGCACAGGGACAAGTTGTGAAGGAACAAATTCTGCATATACTCATAACACTCTTACCCTTCAGAACTGCTTGGCTGCATGGAAACTGGCTTTGGAAATATTTTCTTTCTATCTCCTAAACAGCACTCAAGAGTTACTTGCAAGTTTGCTAGTTCATCTAGGCTGATATGGTCAGCATTAACAAATGAGTAATATGAACAACTGAGTCCAAGCAACCAGAGACAGTCCTATAACTTTTTCTTTCGCTGCTAGTGGAAGTCTGAGATACTAGTAAGCAAAGGTAAAGCATTGCGTAAATGATAGCTCCCTCAGTTAAAATTGCAACTTTTTAATAATCAGTGCTAATTGAACAGACTGGAAGATACAGGCTTTAGACTAAGAATTAATGGACAGTTTGTGAGACGAAAAATGTCAGCTGTGGCTTTCTCATGTTAGGTTCTTACGTTTGGGCTATGCTTTTAAAGAAGCAATATCACCATTAGCTACCTTTTATGCATTTGACTTACACAAAATAAGATTTTGTCTTTTTCTTTAGGAAACAAACATCAGCCAGCCATCAGCATCAACATCAGCACCACCAGGAGTCATAACCCCACCAGATCTCCTCTCTATGATGGCTAGGCAAAGGTGGACTTCTTTTGACATATCCTTGTGACTAGAGCTGAAAAGATAAGGTTCACTGGAGGTGACCACAGTTGTTGCTCACCTGTCCTGCTGGAAGAACTTTGTTTCCCAGTCTGATTGCCAGATTCACCCATATCTTGGTTATCAGGATTTTCTTGGGTTGTCAGGCTAGTGGCAGAACCTGGTCAACTTTAAAATATACATTGCACTTGCTCTCTGGAGCTTGTCCTCTCCACGGAGACCCTGATGTCTCTAGTTGTAAACCACACTGAATGAAGGGCTCCCACCTATCTGAGAGTCATAGGAGACAAGCTACTGTCAGCTATGCTAGTGGAATGCAGGAGCCATGCCTTTTTTCTAGAAAGAAAACATATAACAAATAGCCTGGATATTTTTTCCTATTTCTTTCCAAATTTGTGGGTGTGCAAGTGCCAGATTTGTGCCAATTCAGGTCATTGCACACAGCACAGCAGAAAAAACAAAACAAAAAATTTGAGGAACTCAGCACAGCAGAGCAGTCCAGGCTTCAGTAGCTGCAGCAGCAGGTGGGCAAAGTTAACTGGACTTGGCCATCTTCAGCTGTTTTGAACATTTGCTGGTAGAAGGAGATGATCAGAGGTCATGTCTGTATTACATGGGAACATTGTTTCCAGTTTGAGATATTAGTCATTAATTAAGAGCAGGTGTTGGTTGTCTAGACAATTATGTGGGCTAGCCAGAAAAAAAAAGTGGATTTTCAGGTGATAGGAAAAGGTTGGGAGTCAACCACTTAATAAGCTTCATTTTATTTTTAGTTTACAATGTTTAACCATGGAATACTACTTTTTTCCCAGTGAGAAAACAGATAATTTTCATAGAATCATAGAATGATTTGGGTTAGAAGGGACCTTAAAACTCATCCAGTTCCAGCCCCCCTGTCACGGACAGGGACACCTTCCACTAGACCAGATTGCTCCAAGCCCAGTTCAACCTGGCCTTGAATACTGCCAGGGATGGGGCAGCCGCAGCTTCTTTGGCCAACCTGTGCCAGGGCCTCACCACCCTCACAGCGAAGAATTTTTTCATAGTGTCTAATATAAATCTTGCCTCTGTCAGTTTAAACCATTCCCTGTTGTCATATCACTACACACTCTCGTAAAATGCCCTGTAAAATCTTGCAGAATGATGCTGGGGAAAACAGGTATGTGAGCTGGGCAGGTAAAGCTGTCCCTTAGTCATTTTCCTACTTTTTTTCTACTACATTTTATCTTAACACCATGTAAGTGTATATAATTTTGCCTGCATGTCTAGACATCTCTCAGCTACATGGAATCCAATAAAATAAATAAATGAATTGCTTTCTTAATTAAAAACAACAATTATTTCAGTTCCTTTGGAATAAATGTGAAGTTTTCTTCTATATTTAAGGATCACACACTTTTCTAGAAGCACTTAAGCATATACTTAGCATGCAGCACATTTTCAGATTCTTTGCTGAATGACAGCTTTGATCTCAATTATGTTTTTGATTTCCCCTCATCATTTCTCATCCCTTTTCTCATCTGTTACTTCCAATCTAAGCTTGCCTTGTATAAATAAATCCTAAATTGACGTCATTTGTCTGTGGTATGGAACACTGTTTATATTGAATCAGAATTGCTGTTTTGTCAGTGTGGAAAGCAACCTGAATGGTCCAGGTGCAGAAGTCTGAAGCTTAGTGGCTTGAAATGAACATGTGGACTGATCCTGTCAAACTCTTACATTAATTAGCTGTACTTCTTAACTGTTCGTTTTTGTTCCTCCACCCCCCACTCCTTTGTTAAATGAAAATATTATCTTGATTCATGCAGTATAGATTTGCTTTTGGTCTGACACAGAACTGAATTTTGCTTGGCAAAGTAGGTATTGCTAAGGTTGTTAAAACAGCGTACGATCTCTATGTGATTTTTTCTTCTCTTTTGTATCTTGCCATTGGAGGTGAAATCAAAATAGATCTATAAATGAGGTGTGTCTAATTTAAAATATTGACTACTTTACCGGTGATAAATTTGCTGTAGCTATTTCCTGAAGATATTTGTTTTCTTTTCCCCATTTGTGCTGAGAGTTGAGACATTATTTTTCTGTAGAAAGGCTATTTAAAAAGTCCACTTCCAGCTGAAACAGCTCTAGTCTTTGCTAAATATATGTTTGTTTAAATTATTTCTTCTACAGAAAAAAAATGTAAATAAAAACAACCCTTGAAAAATACAGGTCCTTTGTCAGAAATTGGTTGTTCTGGCTTCTCTAAAAGCTTTGCCACAATTTTCTTCTAACTTGACCATGTTGTGCTACCTCTTTACCTTATTTATGAGTTGGTCAAAAATATGAAATATACTTCCTTTGTCTTATCTATTGATGCTGGCCATTCTGCGCAGCAGATTTAGCGCATACTTCATAATAACTATCTGTTACCAAGTGTCATTTATGGGTCCTTTTACAATGCCAGAATAATGTATACATTTATAGATACATGCATAAGAATCAAGCCTTTAATCTCTTGGTGCCTTGATCTGTAATGACCATGATAATACTGGCTTTGTCTCTAAGCTCTTTGATGCAGGGTGGTTTCTAGCTCCATTGCTTTTGGGAGTCCCTTGCTGAGTGAGGACCTTGTTCTTTATTGAGCCTACGACAACATTCACTATTTCCTAAAACACAGCATATGTCTAAACTCTAACTGGTATTGCAAAACCAAGTATTGCCTCTAAGGTAGGGCTAGAAAAAACTCCTGGCCCACTCTGTGTCCAAAATTGAATGGGTCTCTCTTAGAAACTGCCTATTTCATGCTATACATTATTGACACAGTTTGGGGTTTTGCCCCTGGCTAATCTTCTGAAAGCTGCCTAAGACCTGATCTGAGAACAGAGCAATCACTTTCCTTTTTGACTTCTCTGTGACACTCATATTTCACAACCGCAACTCAGTTGCTTTCAACCTTTTTGCACATGTGGGCATATGGAAATTTTCCAAAGCTGGATCATGCCTTGAACAGAAAATTTAGCTCTGTTAGAGTGGATCTTTTTTGTGCATATGAACCAGAAGCAGAAACCACATTTGAATTTCTGCAGAATTTACATGCATTTTTGGGAAAAAGGAAGAAGGGTTCTCAGGAGAAGAAACTGGTTCTTTGTGGGTGTCATTACAGACCATCATTGCAAAACAATAGTGAAAATATGATAATAAAAATTCTTAACTCGTCTTCTGTAGATTAGACCAGCAGGGTGAGATTAATTTTTTCTCATTTTATATATCTATAGAGTAGACTACTTCAGCTGAGCTACTCTTTCTCAGCTCCAAAATCATACTCCAGGCTTTATCAGCTCCCTGCCTGTGCTCAAATACCTAGGTATTCAGATGAAGTGTCTTGGCGAAGTTCTGTCTCTCTTTCAATGACCAGAGTAGGCTGTGAGACTCTGTAAGTAATTCCCACAGAAACTGGGATGCTGGAAAAATTCCTGCTAAGGTATAAGAGAAGTGTCAGTGACAGAGGGGATACGGCAGAGAGCAAATATCTGACTAAAGGGTGGCCAAATCTGTTCGACATTATGAAGGTGCTAATCACTTTTTGAGGACAACGATGAAGTGGGTGGGTGGCTCAGAAAGGATCTGATCTCTGTGCCTTCCATGATCAGTGAGGCTGGCGGGAATGGCTCAGTGCAATACATATTGTAACAGCCTCTCTATGTAAATTTTGGACATTCATAAAAATAGGTGAATTAAGTTCCTCTCTGATGTATCATTCCCTGTGCTGCTTTTCTTTGTAATGATCTGTCCTACAAATCAGCTGGGTGCTAATGGTGATAATGACAGTGCTGTGAGGCTGCTGGAGTGAATATGAACTGGCCAAATGAAGATGGAAAAATCACAAGTTTACTTTTGAACTGTTTGCTCTATTGTTTCTCTTCACCAAGATATCAAAATATGGTAGTTTTTCCCTTCACTTAGATATCAGAATACGGAAAAATAATTAAAATGTATCAAAACAAGCAAAAGAAAAGCAGCTACCTAGAATTACATTTTTGCTTCCTATGTTTCTTGCTGCTGAAATTAGGGTGCCATCTGTGGAGAGAAGGGAAGGAAGGAGATTATTTTTTCTATGAGTTTTCACCAACTTAAGCTAATTTTTTTCCTAGTGGACACAGCTGAAAGTTACTGCAATGGGGAAGATGCTAAACATCACTTTGCTATGAAGGTAGAGATTTGGCTTGTGGACTGGTGTGGATTGCTTAAATACCAGTAGCCTAATGCAAACCCCAATTAATTACATACTAGAGCATACCTGGAAACTGTTTGGCCACAGACAAATTCGAATCTCCTTGTCTTGGGAACACAAGGTAACACAGTCCTGTCTACTGCCCCAGATTTCTACCCCCTTGAGATATAACTTCCCCATGGGACGTTATCAGGCTGGCTCTAACTCCTCCCAGATTTCTGCTGCTGATGGTCTCTTTTCTCCTGCTGTTTAGCAGCTTTCATTGGGAGTGTCTTGCTGGAATTGTGTCTGTGCTGTAAACTGATGCAGCCATCAGGCAGGAGGTTATAGCTTGCCTGAAAAGTTTGAGGAAGAGTTTCCAAACTTCACAATGCATAAGCCAGGAGAGCATATGGCCATAAATCCTACAAGCTTGGACACTTAGTGGTGATTCAATACTACTTGATGGACTCCTCTGGATAATGCTTTTGTAATGTAAGGTGAATGCAGTGGGAAGAGGCTGGAGTCTCAGGGTCAGCTCTGTGGGCTTTGCTGACTTAGGCAGTGTGGCAAATGTCCACTGTACACACAGAGATCCAGAATGAAGCAATACATCTGGGCAACTGCTTATTGAACTTCCCGAAACAAAGATATATCATACTGCATCACCTGCTGGGGGAAGTTTTTGAGAGAGGAGACTTGATGTCCTCATAGTGCAGCTGAGAGCTTCCTTTTTAACTCCTGCTCTTATCCCCCAGCTGAGGAAGAACACGTGTTTAGCCTTCTCTTCCCTTCCCTGCTCCCTTGCAATACAGTTCATATTAAGGCTCTGGTTAATTTTTGCTGGGTACCATGAGCATCAGGGCCCTGAAATGCCAGCCCTTGTGCCAACAACAAGATATTTTAAAGGATTTTTCTGACATGCTTCTATCTGATTACAAGCCGATTGCAGTGTTTCCTACTGGGGCTTACTGAGCAGCCCCACCCCCTTCCTCCCCTCTCATATGTCCTGGGGATGAAGGGGCTAATCCTTTACATTAACCAGCCCATTAACTATTGTGCCTGTAAAAACACTCAGCCTGTCACAATTACTTCTGGCTCTGTTCCCTCCTGCCCATCAACTTGATCGAAGATAATGTGTAAGGGGATAGCGCAGCACTGCATGCTGTTGACACTAGGAAGAAAGATCCCAGGGCTGAAGTGCCACTCAGGTTACAGATGAGCTGGAAAATCCACCCACTCTTGAGAGTGGTGACAGCTTTGTATACAAACTCTTGCTGCCTGCAATACCGAGATTGCAGAAGCTGAAAGTCTGCAAGTGCTTGACAGACAGGACTTGACGAGAGCCAACAGGGAGAGGGGCTGGGTGGATGTTGCTGGAGGTCAGCTGGGTCATCTCTTTTTAAACCTTCATGCTGTAGTATAAGTGGAATAAGTTATCAGCTTAAGATAAATCAAACGAAGATATCTGCTTGCCATGCAGCTCATCCTTTTTGTCTGGTGACACAAAGGGCAGATCAAGGAGTTGAGCACACAACTATGTTCTTGTGGCCATAGGTTGTTCTTGTACCCTTGTGCACATCAGGCTGTGGCTGGATGAAATCCTGCAAATCATGACTGAGACACGTGGCAGTCTGCTGCAGTAGCTATGGCATTGAAACCAAGGCATTGAAACCAAGGCATCATGCATCAGCAGAGTCACACCCAGAAGCCCTGCCTTGTCCTCTTGGTTATGACATTGGCATTATACACTCCACTGCTTTGTCTCATATCAGCAGTTTTGTTTTACAAATACTCTGAAGCAGGACTTGAATATTGACTTTTTTTTTTTTACTTTGCCCCCCAAAAGGGGGTTTTATTTATTTATTAATTTATCTGGATTTGTTTCTGTGTATGTGTTTTTTGCTGCTGTTAGTTTTGCTTTTGTTTTTGTCCCTTTCATCGAAAAAGGCTAAAATGTCAGTTTCCAACCTGGCATGGTTCAGCCCAAAGCTGAATATTTCAGTTTTATCAGCTGGCACAACAAGGTCTGTTTCAGATAATTTTTTACAGCATATTATGCTGCATTTCTATATCAGCTTGAAATTAGCCTACCCATTGGGCCATTCGCTTTCTCTAGAAAGCAACATGCTTTTCTCCATCTGAAACCCAGGTAAAATTAGTGAGCAGGGGAATCACTGGGACATGAACTTGGCTCAGAGGAGAAAAAATGGGACTAGGATTTTTAGAATATTGCACCAACAAAGCAGCAGTTTGATTTTCACTTGATCTGAAAATAGCCATTGCAGCCAGGTTTGATAAAACAAAATGCAGTACTGCAGAAGTCCTGTAGTTCACTTATCTGCAACATTTATTTACCAGCTGGCATAGCAAGATTTCATTATTGGCTGGGACTTTTCATGAAAGTATAGTCGTGATATAAAATAAAGGCTTCTGAAGCACTCTGGGCTGAGCTTGATTTCTTAGGATGGTTGCAATATGCTGGGATTAGATGCAGTTCTTAGAACAGAAGAGAACCATAGAATCATAGAATAGTTAGGGTTGGAAAAGACCTTAAAATCATCTAGTTCCAACTCCCCTACCATGGGCAGGGACACCTCACACTAAACCATGTCACCCAAGGCTCTCTCCAGCCTGGCCTTGAGCACCGCCAGGGATGGAGCATTCACAACTTCCCTAGGCAACCCATTCCAGTGCCTCACCGCCCTTACAGTAAAGAACTTCCTCCTTATATCCAATCTAAATTTCCTCTGTTCAAGTTTTAATCCATTAACCCTTGTCCTATCACTACAGTTCCTAATGAAGAGTCCTTCTCCAAAGGGAACAGAAGCTCACATTCAAAGATTATCCATATTGGAATGGGAGAAGTTGACCAAGACCATCTTTATATTTTCTCATACATAGCCCTTCATAGCTGATATTGCAGAAGGCAACTCCTCTTACTAAGAGAATGGAGTAACAGAAAATTGTTAGTGAGCTTCTGGGGACTCTACATGAGACATGAAGGTTTAATTCCATGATATGGGCATTTCCGTTACCCTTGGGTGTCTCCAAAACCTTTGAGACATCTTTCCTCATGCAGCAATCCTCTTGAACTCAAAGTATTCTGAGATTGAAGGAAATTCTGCAAACTAGTAGTCATAAAACGAACACAGTTTAAGTTAATGGTTTCATTGTGAATTAATAAGAATAATATTCGGCATAATAATAGTTGTTGGATGGAGGCAGGATGGTTCAGCAGTTGTTGGATGGTTCAGCAGGGCAAAGAGAGTTTATGATTTCATTAACGACCTCAGAGGGATTATTCTGTCAGAATCTCCCCTTTTGGAGGTCAATTTAGGAAGAAAGTAAAACTCAGAGCATGTTTTGAAAAAAACAGCTCATCACTTACATCTCATGGTCAGTAATTTCTCACTCAAAGGCAGGTTCAAATGTCTTAGACTGTGGAGTCTAAACCAGATTCATTCCATCCTCTATGCCTAAGCAAGGTGAATACCCAACAGATTTCAGCTTCTATCTTTTCTGCACAGCTTTCTCTGTTCACAGTAGCGGGCATATTCTGGATGGAAATCCTCAGGAGCATTTGAAAAAGAGGTAGCAAAAGCAATGAAAAAACCCTAATAACCCAACAGAGGGAAGCAACTCTGTGGATAAAAAAACATCTAGGAAAAATAAAATCATATATCCTCTACTTATTTTAAACAATTTTGGATGCCTCTAGGAAATGACACTGGGTTGCCATCTATTCAGTTAGCACATCTAGACTTGACCTGAAGACTGCTGTGGCTCTAGATGTGGGAATTTGGAGTGGAATTTGTGTTGAGATCTAAGCTTCTCCAACGTTCAGAAAGGGCTTTGTATAATGTATACCCACATTGATAATTATGTTAAATACTTTTTTTAAATGATGCATATACTAATAAAAGGGAATGGCAGTAGATGTATGATTACCTAAACCTAGATATCTTTGTTGAGGTCCTCCTAAGTTTCTGTCAAGAGCAGGAACAATGTTTTCTTGCTTCTGCCCCATCACCCATGAACAGCTAGTGGCTCATGACATGATGCCAAACACTTCAGCAGTTTGGATGCGAACCAACTGTTCAAGTGAATTATAATTTGGAACCCAAGCACAAACTTGCTGGTCCTGTTTCACCTTGCTTACCAAGGAACTTGTTGGTTGTTTACCTTTCTAGTTTTAGCTTTTCCTCAGGTCCATGTGTCTAATGTAACATTAAATACTGCCTCCCCCTGCAATCTTTGCCAATTGCATTGTTGCAGCAAGACTGTCTTTGCACTAAAGGGTTCAGATGTTGCAGCACTCTGTAATGAAACATCTGGAAGTTAGTTATCAACCATTGCAAGTGAGATGCACATGGTTGATTTCAGCACCTTCCTTCCCTCTATAATGGGTGCTCAGGAGAATTAAGCTCCTAGAATAAACTTCCCAAAGCCAGAATTGCAGGTGGTGAGATACCAAACCTTATCAGATGGAAATAATAAAGGGAAAGATGCAGGAGGCAATTGGTGCTGCTTTAGGGCTATAACTAGCGAAAAATACAGGTCATAAAACATTTGCATGCTCTGAGTAGCTTTCTGGGAGATTTCTGTAAAGGTCATTTTTATCTCATTCTAGACACCAGAAGCCTTGACCAGAGACCACTAACCACTAGCTTATACAGGCAGATCCCCCTTTGCTGCCTGTTCTTCATGTCCCATGAATGTTTCAAGATAGGTGAAACATTATCAGGAAGGAAAATATACATTCACTTCCATACTATTGTTTAACTTTTAGGGTGCTTTGCTAGCTTGTGTAGATATTAGTCCACAACTTTGATATTAGTCGTGGAAGCTTGTTGATTACTGCAGTGGTCTTTGAAAACAGCTTGATCCAAGTAAGCAGGCTGCTACCTGGGGAGGTACCTCTGGGGAGATAAGTGCTGATATATGTGTTTTCTTGCCTTAAGGAGAAAAATGGGTGTTGATCATCATTAATATTTGCTGTTATCAGATGTAATTTATAATTCAGTGAAATTAGGACGCTGGGCAGTACATGCATAAGTAATAATGCCAATTTAGCTTCAGAGACCTCTGTGTGCAAAGTTAGAAGAAAGAAGAGAGTGCGTGTGTGTGAGATTGGGAGATGGACTTGGAAAAATGAAATAACACAGAAAGCATCAGCATTTCATTATAAACCCTTCAGCCTGGAGTCATGAAGCCTTTTGCTTTTTAGCTGCTGGAATTTTACTTCCTTGTCATTTCTATTCTTTTAATAAGGAATCCTGAGTTGAACTCCTTGCATGCTTACTGCACTCTGCCTTTGGCTGGCTTACCCAGGATTTCTCTTGCAAACCCTGGAGTGGAGTTAGAGAAAATCTGGAGCAGTTCTTTCATTCACTGGCAAGGCTGTACTTCTACACTGCGGTGGCTGGGACAGCCTACGCGTGTTCCTGGACTCCATAAGCTATCCCATTTCACTGTCTGGTTCTAGCTGCGTGCTCCCTGCATTCTTTTGGTCACAGGGGCGTAGGAAACAATCTTACTGCTCAACTTATATAATGAAATGCCCTGGCAAAGCTAGCCATGATTTTGTCATTAAACTTCGATGCCTCCTCTCTTGGCCCTCCCTCCTCCCCTTCTCTGCATTGAGTATACACTTGTAAAACCAGCAATGAGTCTACTGCAGAAATCATTAATCCAGAGAGGTAGGGAACTCTGCATGTGCACTATGTTGACATGGGCTTTCATCAGTGTCTTTGTATGGCTTTGCTAGCCTGGGCTTTTCCCTCAAGGGCTTGGGACTGAGTGGTGGTGGATGCAGGAGAGGACTTGGCCTGACAAAATGTAGGGCTTGGTGATTCCAGTAACCACTGGCTCCAAGCAAAGACAGAAAGCCGGGGGGGAGGCATCAGAGTAAGGAAGGAATTTCCACCGCAGCATGATGTTGGCTTTGTGATTCAATACAATCAACATGTGGGATTTATTTTTCTTTCTTCTTCTTTTTTCTGTCTTGGAAAAAGATGGAGATGGTCACCTTACAACGGCGAGCAAGATCTGCAGATCCAAAGGCAAACTGTGATGAAGCGCCAACCTGTCACAACAGGAAAAGCAGCAGATCAGAGACTTAGCACAGGACGACAGCTCAGATCAGGATTGCTCAAAACATGCATCCCACTTGTACAGTAGAGCCACCTAAACGATAGGCTTAAGGAACAGGTAGATTCCCTTTTCTCTAAAGACAAGGTGCTGGTGGTGGATGCATATGGAAAAGATACAGAGAAGCTGTAACCTCACACATTACTTTAATCTTAATTTAACAAAGATGACCAGAGGGCTGGAGGACCTTTCCTACTGAGTAAGGCTTAGAGAGCTGGAGTTGTTCAGCCTGGAGAAGAAAAGGCTCTGTGGAGATCTTAGAGAAGCTCCCAGTGCCTAAAAGGGCCAACAAGAAAGCTGGAAAGGGGCTTTTGACAAGGGTCTGAAGTGACAGGATGAGGGGGAATGGTTTTAAACTGACAGAGGGGAAATTTAGATGAGATATGAGGAAGAAGTTCTTGACTGTGAGGATAGTGAGGCACTGGTACAGGTTGCCCAGAGAAACTGTGACTGCCCCATCCCTGGCAGTGTTCAAGGCCAGATTGGATGGGGCTTGGAGCAACCTGGTCTAGTGGAAGGTGTCCCTGCCTGCGGCAGGTTGTTAGTAATAGATGATGTTTAAGGTCTCTTCCAACTCAAACCATTCTATGATTCTTTGAATCATCTATACTTACTCCAGACTACCTAGAGTTTTGAGATAGTTTACACAATCCAGAACATTTCCTTACAGTATGGCGGCTTTACAGAACAATAGGGTTTACTTCTCTGCCAGTGTGAAACTTCAACCACTTGTGGCTGGAAGCTTTTTGAAAAGATTGCTTCTGTGTAGAAAATAGGATTTTTAATTTAAAATATTTTTTTTTCACATATAAAACTTTCAGAAAAAGATGTGCCTTCTAGCAGACTTCATTTTGCAAACATATGTCTGTGTCTGTGCATATGCAAATGTAGCATTTTGTAGGATGGAAACAGTCTGTCTTAGTCTCATCAGAAAAGAAGATTACCAATTTTAATATCATCATGACTTTTCAATTTGAAGATTGTTTAATATGCTATAACAAGCATTATAATTTCTTAAATAATTATAATAGGCTGTTTCTATTTCATACATGTGAAAGTTTTTTATTATAATCCAAATTGTTGTGTCCTCTTCTATCAAAAAGTAATTTTCAGATTTTTTTTTTTATTGTTGACAGTGATTTTCTTTTTGAATATTTTGAATTATTTCAGAAAAGAAAAGTTCATATTTTTATGCAGAACTAGAAACATCTCTGATGCAAACAAGGCATATACTGCTTTTCTGCTTATGGTGACCATCAAAACCTCATAAACAGTTGGGTGGAACTGACTCTACATGATCTAAATATGTGCATTTTACCATGTGCGCACAATAAAAGCCTTAGGTGGATATTGCTGATACCAGACCTATGAGCTATGAGGTCTTTCTAGCTCTCAGCAGCAGGAAGTAGTAGAGTCAATGGCCAGTGATTGTTCCACTCTATATGAAGCAATATGCAATAGGAAATAAGCTTTTACTCAAAGGTAGAAGATTACCAGAGCTGTAGAATCTAGAGTAATGTCATAGAATCGTAGAATCATGAAATGGTTAGGGTTGCAAAAGACCTTAAGATCGTCTAGTTCCAGCCCCCCTGCCATGGACAGGGACACCTCACACTAAACCATGTTGCCCAAGGCCCTGTCCATCCTGGCCTTGAACACTACCAGGGATGGAGCATTCACAACTTCCTGGGCAACCCTCACAGTAAAGAACTTCTTCCTTATATCTAATCTAAACTTCCCCTGTTTAATTTAAACCCATTACCCCTTGTCCTATCACTACAGTCCCTGATGAAGAGTCTCTCTCTGACATCCTTGTAGTCCCTCCTCAGATACCTGAAGGCTACTATGGGGCATCCACTCAGCCTTCTCTTCTCCAGTCTGTCTTCATATGAGAGGTGCTCCAGCCCCTTGATCATCCTCGTGGCCCTCCTCTGGACTTATTCCAACAGTTCCATGTCCTTTTTATGTTAAGGACACCAGAACTGTACACAATACTCCAAGTGAGGTCTCACAAGAGCAGAGTAGCAGGGCAGGATCACCTCCTTTGACCTGCTGGTCATGCTCCTTTTGATGCAGCCCAGGATATGATTGGCTTTCTGGGCTGCGAGTGCACACTGCTGGCTCATGCTCATTTTCTTATTGACCAACACCCTCAAGTCCTTCTCCACCCAACCTGTAGCTGTGCCTGGGATTGCCCTGACCCACCTGCAGGACCTTGCATTTCACTTTATTGAACTTCATGTGATTGGCTCAGCCCACCTCACAAGCATGTCAAGGTCCTTCTGCATGGCATCCTTCCCTCCAGAGTATCAACCAAACCACATAACTTAGTGTCATCAGCATATTTGCTGAGGGTGCACTCAATCGTACTGTTCATGTCACTGACAAAGATGTCGAGGAGCAGCGTCACACAAGGTTGTGGCATATGGAAAACCTCATCTAGTTAAGGGACCATTAACAAGATGGTTATCTTAACATGGCTTTCTGCCACAGTGGACTTGTTCTGCACTGTCGTGAAGATAACTCCCAGTTTCCATCCTAAATAACACCAGAATAAAAACTCAGGGTCAATGAGGGACTGTGAAGGTGCAGGAACTAGAAAACTAAATTTCACTTGATCATGTATGAATAATGTTTGGTACCTTCTGGAACATGCCATACTGTGGAAAAAAGGCTCAGTGTCTGATGACTCTGGAATATTGTATTGTGTATCTTAAGGGAGATAAATTACCATAGATGTCAAGAGTGTGGCGCTGCAACAGGAGATGTCTGGGGGACAAAGCTGAATGGTAGAAAGGGCATAAAGAATATGGTGGGAAGGGAACAAAGAACTACTCAGTGCACAAGGATGCTTGAAGGGAGATGAAGATCATTTGCTATGAAGATCATTTGCTATGTAGATGTGCATGTCTTAGAAAGACACACTGAGGTCTTTTATAATGAACAGAGAACTAGTGCATACAATAGGTAGCATCTAGAGTGCGAGTCATCCCTAAAAACTGATCAGCTAAATCATACTCTGAAAGCACATTTTTCTCTCCGATACTATAAAACCAGTTGAGGGAGAATAACTCAGATGGAACACTGTAAACACGGAAAGTGAAGGGAGGCAAGCTCTTATTCTCTTATTTTTCCTGAGAAGAACAGAAAGACAATTAAGTAGCAGACAGACACAGGAATAAGTAATGTGGAATAAGTCAAAGCAGAGGTGATTTTTGGGAGAGACAGAAAGGCAAGGGAGATGAGAAATCAGGACACATGAATAGTGATGTTGATAGACCTCTGGGTGGAATGGAATTGAAGGAGTCATGTGTATTCCAGCTTCAGCAATTACTGAAATGTAATTTTAGTGAAAATGCAATTTTAGCCAAAATGTTGAAAATTCACAGAGCTCTTTACAGTACTGATAAAGACTAGAGAAGACAAAGAATCTGAGGCTTGAGTCTGTCATGTATTTGAAACTCTCTCACTGGTATGATTCAAGTCATTACTTATCTCTAATGTAAGGCTGAACTCACTCTCCTTAAGGTTCTCTGAGGAAAGGTTGCATATCCCTTATGATCTTCTGAAACACTGCAGAAAATAAAACCTTTATCTTGGATGGCAGTTGCAGGAAAATAGCTCTTAATAAGATCTCTGATGAACGATGGTTACTTGTTTCACTGAAAATTTCTGTCTGAAACACAAATACAGGGTTTTTGCAAGCAAATAAAATCCCATCCACCATCTTGCATTATTACTCATGGTATATTATTACTTATGAAAAGAGACTTTGATCATGAAAGCTCCCATAAAAAGTGACATTATGGGTCAGTTTAGTGACTGGTATAAATTAAAATCTCTAGAGAGATGCTGATTCACTCAAAACTGAGGATATATCCTTCTATTTTCTGCTTGGAAAATCAGACAAACGACGATGTACGTGAAGGCCCAGCCCTGTCTGGAAATGCCATCTGGTAAAGGTACAGGAGTGCCCATGGCCATAGTTCAGTGGGTAATCACAACCACACAGTGATTACCAAAGGGAAAAAGATGGCCTTCACTTTGCAAGGATCTTCTGTTGAGTTTTGAAACTATTGCTGTCTTGTGTGTCTCTGGAGGAAAATGACTGTGAAAGAAAACATTCATGGGTATGTCTGTTTGCTGTTTTTTTCAGATAAACAAGGATCTCCCAACTTTTCATAGTATTTCCAAGTAATATAACAGCAGTCAAGCCTGTTTGTGGAAACTGTGCTTTATTTCTACCTTTTCTCCCCAGAAGCACTCACAAATCCTGATTTACCAATCTGCCACAGCCATGATCCTGGATTGCAGCATTGCTAAGCCTCCTGTTCATACTAGCACCTGACTGGGGTCCCTGGCAATCATAAAGCTTTCCTTGAGTTCAGGTCTAAGCATTTGACAGGTACAGGCTCAGCAGTGACAGGGTCCTCCTAGCATACCCTTTCCTACCTTCTGACCACCATTGGTACAGGATTTGCTTCTTTTCCACCTAACAGCAATGTACAGGGTTACACCGTCCTGCTGTGAGCTATCTCGTAAACAACAACAAAATGAGCTTATAACTTTAAGCCTCCAAATGGAACAAGAAGCTAATTTGCCCCATCACAGTGCTTGCCATCTGTAAGAATTAGTCCCGGGGGAAATGAATAGAGCCATTATTCCTACTGTGCTTTTGGCTGTGTAATCCCTACAGTGGTGAAACAGTAGACAGCAAGAGGAAAAACATAATACTTGTGTGACCAGCCTGCCATTGGCTAAATGAGGTTGTATGTATCTTGTTCGTGAAATGAAGAGTCGGGCAGACAGCTTAAGGGGTGACAGACTTCAATGTCCAAAATGCTTCTTAGGCACCAAGTAATTAAAGCACTGTGTGGAAGGGATAACAGACCTAGGAGGCAAGTTAAAGGTTCATTTATTGATGTCTGAGCCTTGTGAATGACTCTGCTGCAAACCATGGAAAATATCGGCCTCTGACTGCAATTATATTTATGCTCCCTCAGAAAATATCTTGCTCCTTTTCTGTCTTCTGTGCTCTCCTTTTGTTAGAGATGATGTTAAAAGTGAAGCATGACGGCCTGTTAACCCTCACTGCTCGATCTGAGCAGTGTTGTTCTTGCCAGGGGAGGCTGGATTCTCCCTTGGTGGAAACTGGCCTGATTCCCATTTAATACTACGTGAGGATGTGGCCTCTAATTTTTCAGCTGAGCCAAACCCAAGCCATGAAGCAAAAGGTTCATAAAGTAAGATTTTCCAGTCTTAAGTAAATGTTACTTTATCTGAGAGGAATGAACAAGAATGTGCGCAAGCACAAGAAGCAGGAGAGCAATGTGCAAGACTCCTCTTCAGGGTGAAAAATGGTCCCAGGAAAAAAATGGATTCCATCACTGAAACGATCAAGAAAATGCTGCCTCCTGGAAAGGTAAAATCTGTATCTAGGATAGCATCTAGGAACTGAGCTTCAACCAAAGCTTGCAATCCAAACAAATAGAAATGTCTCTTGTCTAAGTCAAGGAGCAAGACACAGTTAAGGATAACTCATTACATATGTTAAAGACTTACCCAATATCACACAAGAAGTCCCAGTTAATGGACATTACCCCCAAACCATGTGGTTTTCTTTGTCCCATTTGCTTTGATACTTTTCAGACTTTGCCAGTGAAGAAATGAGTGAGTCTACTCATGATAGGGCCTTCCATGACAGGATTTGGATTCAGTACACCAGTTCTTTATTCAAAACACAGAACCATTGAGTATGGAGAAAATAAAAAAACCCAACAAACCATCATGGAAATGCCACCCTTTCAGCTGAGAAAAATGCTGCTATGGTAGAAGTGAGAGTCAAATTTGAGGACCAAAAGATTCTAGTTATTCTGTATGCTAAGCAGCTTTTCTTGTGCAGCTCAGCACCACTCAGTGCAGGCACTGGTTCCTGCAAATTTTTTGTTGCTGACATGACTTTCATAGTTTAAGATTTTGTTTTCTGTTTAGAAGCACCCTGTTGCTATTCAAAGGCAATAGCATCTCCATGTATGCTGCTCATTCACCTCCCTTTCTCTTAGTTTATCTACTTGCATTGTCTTTAGAAAAAACCTCACCTTGGAGAACGTTTTATTAGGGTTTTGGGGTTTATTTTGTTTGTTTGGGTTTTTGCTTTGTTTTGTTTTTCCAAATGGGGTTTCATTTTATACAGAGCCTCTCAGTAATTCTGCAATACAAATTGCAATATACCTGAGGGGTTGAAAAAGATAGGAAAAGTATGTCTGAATGCAGCCATGCCAGCTATCAAGCCCACAATGGCATTCTGGTGGAGACAGGAGGCTAGCCGTCAGTTTGTCCTGAATCTACAGTGGAGCTTGAATATCATTTTAAGACCGAACACCTTAGACTCTGAGTTAAAGAGAAGCAAGCATTTGCTTCTCTTTACACCAGGTAGAAAAACAGCAACACCTGTTGTGTTTTACTGAGTCATAGCACATTTTGACACTTTCATTTTAACCTATGGTGGGAAAGACAATTTAAATCACAGTAGGAATAGATCTGCAGTGTTATGGCTCTGTAGAAAATGGCCTTGGAGGGGAGGGTCCGAATCACCTGCCTACACAACTCTTTTCCTGCTCGAAAGATCAGTAGAAAAAATGCCTTCGAGGCAGATAAGGCTTCTCAGGCATGGTAGCAGACTCATTAGGCTTTGCAAGCTCAGCAGCTGCTCTCACTTCACTTGTATCTTAGTGTCCAAGAGGTGAGGTGGTGGTGTTTCGCATGAATGGTCTGGTAAGGAGGAGAGCAGATTTAACATCTCTTCCAAGACCAGCAACCATAACAGCTATAGCTCTGAAGAAAGGAAGCCTTAACCAAATTAATTGCTTATCACCTTGGGAGCTGGTAAGGGGTGTTTGGGGGGTGCAAATATATATTGGATGTCTGGAGAAAGAAAAAGTATTGTGTTACTGACTGAAGAAAAGTACTTTGCAGCCAATTTGCACAGTTTGAGCTTGTTGCCATGGTGTTCTTGCATGAGTGGGAGTAGATAGGAACTTGCTGTGGGATTTGCAAGTGCTGAAGCCCTTTCTCCATACACCCCGCAAACTCATCCAGCTATTAATTGTACAGGAGAAGCTCACCAGATCCACTAATGGTGAGCCAGTATTTTACTGGGAAGGGACCAAGACAAAGCATGAATTTTTCAAAGGCAATGTCAGTCATATTGATACTGTGCTCGCAAGCAAAACCTCATGGATGCGCATATGCACATGCAGTGGAAAAACAAAGGCTGGATTGCTCTTAGCTGCCTTTGCGTTAACAAGATGGCTACCCAGAAACCTGTGACCCGAAGTCATATGTTCCTACTGGGAATATCACAGCACGGAACATTACGTCAGCCCCACACAGTTCTCTAAAGAACAGAACTGCCTTTCCACTCAGCGCTATATATTTCTCCCTTTCATCTCTTGGAGTATTACCAGAACCGCTAGTTCTAGGCATAGAAATTTGCCTTCAGATCCTAAAGCCAGCTAACACATCCCACAGAACACTTGTGTTCAGATGGGTGGACAACATCATAGGTCAAGGATGTTTGTCTTGCATTGCCTTCTCTGTGCCAGCCTGGTGTGGTGATGGTGACTTTCTCAGGTCCCTGTAAGGTCACCATTACCACAGTAATGAGGTGAAAATGAGGTTGAGGCAGATGAAATCTAGGTGTGGAGAAAGCTTCCTAAAAGAGAAAAGTTCAGTTAAAATGGCAGAAATGTCCCCAGAGATGTGATGTAGGCAGGGCTGTATTGCTTGTGTTATTTAAAAATAGATTGGTCACAGCATGTAGAATCATAAGGTTGATGGTGTCAGAAAATGGGAAACTTGTACCAGCCCTTTGGAGACATGAGATATATTGAAGAGGCCTTACCCTGATCTGCACAACGTTCCCGGGTGGATGGTGTGGATGCATCCAGCCTGTGTGTGTCATAGGATCAGTCTCCTGGGCTACATTGCTGCTGAGTTAGAGCATATTTTTTGACAAGCCACTGCCAAACGCTTGCTTACAACCCAGCAACCACAGCCAGATTCAAAATGTGCGATAAAACGCATTGCTGAATCAGGACCTGGATCATTTTAATCAACATCCACATGCTGTTTGCAGTTGCCATTAGGGCTAGATGTAGACATTATAAACCCTTGTTTATAACTGACGCTTGTGGCAACACCGGACTACTTCTCCTTATGGCTGAAGCCAGGGGACAATGGAAAAGATGTCCACTTCCATCCCTCAAGAGGAAGTTTTCCTTTCCACAGTAGACCTCTGTGTCCCATGCATGAAGAACAGATTATATTCAGACCACCTATTGAGGGGTGTGAAATGGAGGAAGATGCCTCAGATGGTATTTCATTATGTTATAGTGATGAATAATTTAGACCGCCCACTCTCAAGGCTCCTAGATGCTGCCTCTGGGTCTATGCAATGAAGCAGTCCTGACAAAGGAATTCAGCTCCATAAGTAGGTGGTCAAAAGAAAGTCCCACCTTCTCTTCTTTCCTTGCAAATGGGTCCAGTCTCTGGTAGCCCTGACTACTGGGTAATCTGGGTTCTCATCATACTTTTCATTGCCAGGTCAAATGCCTGTATCTACGAAGGGAACCACAGCTTGCTGAAAGAGCATTGCCCTTGGGTGAAGCTTCTCTGCCACCTCTGAACTTCTCCCTCAGACTGATGAGGGTAGTGAAGCTTGTCAGCCAGCACAGATAGAAAAACAACAATTAGACACCCTGTGATTAGGGCTCCTTTCATTATTTTAATTTGGGTTTTGCAGTGAGACAAGCTGACAGCCTTGTACTGTGCTTGGCACTGCAGAAGACTTTAATAATCACCTAATAAAACTTTTCATTTGGGCTTCTCACATCTCCTCTGTTTCACAGATCCCGTCCCTCCTCTGTTCTATCAAGGATATAGGTTCTGGCACAACACACATTGCTGCTATAGCAACCTTCTCACTCGTCGCTGATGCTACAGGTATTCAGGTATTTGCAGTTATCATCATAATTTCACTCTCTTTAATCCAATTGCAGCCCAATTTGTAGTCTATCTTCATGACTTTTTTCATACCTATTCCATGGGGTTCTTGGTTGTGTCCAAAGGTCTTGATTTTGTTTGTTTGGTCTACAGCACTGCAGAGTAGTTCAGTATGAGTGTTTCTTATACTGAGGTGGCATAAGATGTCTTTATAATCATGATTGGTCCTGGTGGTGACTCTCCAATGAAACTTTGCACTTCACAACCTGTATTCTTCCAAGGAAGGCATGAGAAGTTTTCGAGCATCGAATGTTAAAGAGTGCCTAGCTAAATAACTCACCCTCCAATAGGATCCTGGATCTTTTCTGTAAACATTTTTAAACTAGTAGGGTTCTGATTGAAATTATGTACAGTCTGGAATTGAACAAAATGAGGGATTTGTAGGTTGGAATGCAGAACAACAACAGCATGGGTTGACCCAAGGTGACTGCAGTCATGTCTTTAACAAACTAGAGGTTCCCTTCTCTTGCACTGTTAAAGTCAGACAGCAACCTAAGGATAATCTATTCAAAGAAACAGGCCAGCTGAAAAATTAATTTTTTTTAAAAAAGAGGGGAAATTGAACTACAGATGTGCTATAACTGTCAGTCCTTTATAAAACATGCAGCTGAGCAGCAGGAGATGAGACTGCTTGTTTGTCTTGTATCGGATGCTACCCTTTGGGCCAAATAGAGGAAACAGAAATTATAACCCTTCTGAAAGCAGCAAGGCCTCCCTAGGAAAAAGGCGTTTATGGAGGGCAGGAAGAGGGTGAGACACAGATGTGAACAGAATGGAGCCCATACAAAGAGCAGAGACCTGGCAGAGAAGACTGATGAAAAAAGGAGTGCAGGTTTCCAGCATGATGAAGACAAATTCCTTTGGGCCCCAAAGGGAATGCAGTGGACTGCTTTGCAATCCAGGATGCTGCTGACAGTTGCTGGACTAAAAGCAAGCCTGTGCATAGACACTCATCAGGCAAGTGAGACCAGAAAGGGCAGGTGGAAAGTCTTCTTTACAACCATTTTTATTTCTAATCTTGCTAAGTTTGAGTTTTCCCTGCTAAACCCAAAATGAGTAGTTAATTCTTTTTCATATTCTAAGCTTTTAGGATGGAAAGTCCTATTGGTGACTTTGGAGAGAATGACAGGACAGTGGTAAATGGGACTGATTCCTTTATGGACAGTGATGGTTTAGGTGTTCAACAACCCACAGCCTGATGTCACTGCTTGAGAGCATGCTAAAACTGACTTCAAGGCTCCTAGTGCTGAACAAGAAATACTGCAGTCTATTGACACCCAAAACTAAACCTAATGAATTAATTCAGACACTTTTACACATTTTACTCATCCTGAAGTGGATGCATTCACTAGATTATATGGCTTACATCCTAAGATCTTTTTTCTTTTTACTCTAAGGGTAGTCGAGAGCTACAAGCTCAGGTAGTTTTCTACACTGTAGACATCTAAGTTTCTGCTACTTGAATCCCACTGAACACAGTTTAAGTCCTGAAAAATCTGTGTGGATGTTGCTTGGTTCAAATTCTGCAACTGAGTTTGACAGCATTACTCACATGCTGAATGCAGAATAAGTGTGCAAGGGTTTTTCTGGCCAGGGAACTCTCTTGGTGCTGTACCTCCTCCGTGGCAAAGGGAAGTCAGTAAGACAGATACCATGTGTAGTGCGTTATTTATCAAAAGCATTGTAGAGTGGTGGTTGGTAAGTTAAAAGTAACTTTGATGAGGCCAGTTGGGCTGAATATTCCCAGTGTTGCACAAAGTGTAACAACACTTTGTCAACAGACAGGCAGTGAGAAGGACATGAATTTGACCCATTGCTCAGAAGAACATCTCCAGCTATTCTCAGCTCTGGAATAAACCTTGAACAAAAAAGTTCATTGCCAGTTGATAGAATAGGACCATTTTTGATAGACAGTGGGGGTTTCACTAAAAGAATCTTATCCAGCCTCTGCCCTGGGTTGACCTTGCTTGGTTTGTGAAATCGGAGAGGATCCCAGACTGAGGTGGCCCAGCATGTGCTCAAGTGCACTTGAGGAATTCCAGCAGGCAGATAAGCTGGGTAAATGTCTAATAAGGCAAAGTTTCCTGCTCTGTTATTGTTAAAAACACATCTATAGGATCCTTTTTTTTTTTTTTTTTTTTTTAGAGGTCATTGTGATTTGTTTCCCATGTGCTTTTTGAAAAGTTAGGGTTTGGCATCTGATACCTTGTGCAATGTATAATCCCCATGGTCCGAAGAGCTTTAAAGTGCCAGGAAATCCAGAATCTTGGCATGAATATGGGGCCAGCTCCCATAACACATGGCTGCATGACTTTTCTCTGTTTGTGGTATCTTTGTGACACCATGGTATGTGGTGTACTCAGAAATCAGCTGTGAGGTTTGCCTCAGAGACTCTGTGAGAGAATCCCCCCACCCCTCCTGTCTAGTGCAACTTGTAGGAGCTCCAAACAAAGAAGGCTTGTTCTTTCAGAAGACATAAATGATGGCTGGAAAGAATAAAACATGGAACATTGCCCCCTGAGGGGAGGGGAAGAGAGGTGGTAGCCAAAGGAGTGATTGATTGGCTGCAACCCTTTGACACCTAAATGCACTCTTTACGGTAGTATGTGTGTGCATTGATGCACTGTGCAGAGAGACAGGCAGCCTTGGAGGGTAAGCCTCATGCAGGTTGTGGATCCAGGAGTAAATTACATTTATTATGCAACTTCACTTACATGAACTCACTAATCCATCTTCTCTAGACTAGCAAGCCCTCTTACATCTCAGCATCTGAACAGCACATTGGCTGGGGAAATATAGAAGTTACTACTCTCAGCTTTCCCAGCTAAAACCTTCTTCATCTTTTCCTCTCCAGAGTGACCTGAAGCTCAGGACAGGGTCCATAGTCTTTGCAAAAATTATATCCATGTGTGAGTAATAGCTGCACCACCCAGGTAGCGCTTATCAGGATTACTTTTCGGTTTTAGGGATACAGACACAGTGCTTACATTTAAATTTATCCTCACCATTTCAGATAAGGATAAAATATTGCAATTAATGAAGCAAATGCTATCTCCTGTTCTAAAGCAGTAATAAATTCAGCTGCCAAAATTCAGTGATCTAGTAGGACGAGGCAATGGAAAATGGGATTTGAACAGGTAGCAGAACTTCCGGTTCCTTCAGCTAAGGATCTGATCTTTGGAAATTTCTACTGATTACCAACTGTGAAGGAATCTACCCCATCACAGTCTGCTATGGATATCCCAGGGAATCCCCACATATACTCCTTGATGGAGCTAGAATGCCTCCAAATACTGCAGTCCATTTGAATACACATACCAGAATTTCACCAAAAAAACCCCAGACAAAAACCAGACACAAACTCATAATCAGCTTCCATCTGTGTTTAAGATTTTTTTTTATCTTACTGTAAAAAAAAATAGAAAAAATAGAAATAATTAACTTCTACATGTTCTCCTCCACCCCTTCTCCCTTCATGAGACTTAGAGAGCTGGAATACCACACTGAAGGGACTTTAATGGAATAATAGCAATTCAGAAAGAATCTCAAATTATGAATGACATCCCTCCTCTAAAAATCTTCAACTGTGTATGAAGAACAAAGGATCAGTTCATTTGGAAAAAGGTAAATATTGGTGTACATGGAGAACACTCAGTCTGACGGTTCTATGAGTAATATGCTCACCAGAAAATCTCACAGATAAATTTTGTCACTCTTTATATATCTCTAACTAGAACTAGAGAGAAGTAGCTTTCACAGAACAGACCAGGTGTTAAATAAAGGTGAGGTTGGTAGCTGCCAATCCTGGGAAGAAACTGGTAAGTGATAAGGAATCAAATCAGTAAATGAGAAACAGTTATTCCTCATTAGCCAGTTAAAACTGGAATGTAGGAAGAAAGAAGAATCTAAAAACTTTCCTATTTGGAGAGTTAAGAAGTTATTGTAGAATGATGAAACCCACTTTTGCTTAAGCTAGAAAATGCTCAAAAGCCAGTATTTCTGCAAACGTCCGTCTCAATATACGATGTTTAAAATTAAACACATCTTTGATTTCTGTTGGGAGTTAGATCCTAAATGTGGGATTCATCTCATCTTACTTGACTTTTCATGTTAGCTGGTCAATCATGGTACATTTGATAGTCTATGGGGTGGGAGACACAAGGTATTTCCTCCTTTCTGGAGATGCCTGTCTCTTTTCACAAAGCAAGCCGAGAGACAAGCTAAGACTTAAATGTCCCATCTAGACTGCATGGTTAATAGCCAGAGCAATTTTCACTAGAAATGGCAGGCCAATAGTCCTTCTCTATGCAAAAAATTTCGAGAATCTGGTGGGTAGCAAAGGCAGGGCCTAGGATACAATGACAAGTAATCAAGCTATTGTAGCAATGCAAATTATTGTTTGTACCAATGCTATTCAGGTTTCTAGCCATGCTGATGAAGAAGTATTGATGGTTTATGTTAATGTTTTTTACTTCTCAGCTGAGGTAGCAAAATAACGTGTGTATAGCTGTGTTCAGCTTGCTCACACATAGGTACATCACATCAGTTAAGATCCCCTCAAGTGTTCTAGGTATGGCACAGGATTACTGGGAGAACCACACCTTCTGCAGTGACAATTAGAGGTTGGTTTGGATGATGTACAACATCCAAAATGATGTTAAATACCTGCATGTTGGCAACTTAATCCTATTTTTGCAGTGAGATGTGTCAGATGCAGCAAGGCCTGAATATTCCCAACCCTTTTTTATTGTCATATTGCCAGGGACATCCTGTGTCATGTAATGAGATATGGAAAGGCCTCATGCCAGAGAAGCTAGTTGAGCATACCAATCAAAGGAGGCAAGAAAAGCATTTAATTAAGCTGGTGAATTAAAAGAGAGGTCTCTGACAAAGTCTTGTTAGGCAGACCATCAATTCTACTTTCAATTTTATTGTGTCATGCTTGCTTTGAAACAGGACAAAATAATGCAGGAAAGCAGAGTGAGGAGTAATCATAAAAACAACAAAAAGGAGGGAAGTATTTTATGAATGAGCATCTTCTACTTTAGCAAGGATCCAAAATAACTTACTTTGTAGAACACCACCTGCTCCAAACACTTACCTGCTTTAATTCAGCAAGGCTGCAACAAAAAATTACTCTTTAGCAAGCCCCTTGCTCCTTGTTGCAGGCCTTTCCCCTGATTTTTCACATTACATTTTAATTAGAAGTACACCTGTGGTCAGAGACCACCCAACTTCAACAGTCTTATTTTGCAAGAATTAAAGTGAGTCCTCAGAGAGGACTTAAAATGCACCTTTAAGAGCCAAATGTGATTACAGTCTGTCCAGATTTTCTCCCTGGATTGTTAAGGTAAGACTTTTATAAGGCAACCAGCCGGGGATGCACCTGTTAGGGAACATACTTTAGCCTATGGGTGAGTCTGCTTCCTCCTGCAGAGCTGCTATGGGCTGGTTTTGTGTGTTGATAAATGTTCAGAAACTCTGAGCTCAAGTTCTCAGTCCTGAAATCTGGAGGAACCCCATGGAATCCACCAAAATTCATTTCTCTCTCCCTCAAGGACAAACAGTGTTTTGCAGAACTCAATACCCCAACTTTATACCGTGTTGAGACTAGTCTTGTCTTGCTGAACATCTGTACCCTCACTGAGGACCTGATTACAGGTTCCACACTCCTAGGCAGCATCTGTTCCAGACCCAACCTGCAAGCTTTCCCAGTTCTTTTCAAAGGTCCAAGTACTCTCACTGGTAGCAGTTGCAATGAATTTCTTCTAGCACAGTGGTGGGGTGCTAACATACTTAGTGCCGAGTATTCAGAAGTTCCAGTGTCAGATTCCTGTCTTCTGCACCACATCCATTGTCTGCAGGATGTAACTTTCTTAACCACTATGAAGGGAAACACAAAATATTTTGGGGAAAGTCCATCCCGACATTTCCTACATCCTGTGAAGGACAGACCTGTCTGTCTAGGTTCTTCAGTTGCTGCCAGTAACCACCATGGAAGATTCTTAGACCATTTCCAGATGAGCATATTTTTTTTCATATTCCAAGCTTTTGCAGCTCGAAGTTTTGTTTAGACTTCTGATCTCTCCAGAGTCTGAAAGATGAACAACAACTCTGTTTTTCCCATGGTGGCTCATTGTTGCTAAAAGTATGAGTCTTGTGACATTTCCCAACCTGGAAGAGCTCTAATTCCAACAGTTGGAGTAGTTATTTCAGGCAGTCCCAAGCTGAAGGTGTCCCTTACTTTCTTTGCCAAGGTATGATCAGTAATATTTTTTTTTGATAGCAGCCAGTGTCTCTCCATAGGGTCATCTAATTTTGTGCTATCTTTCAGATTTCAACAAAAGAATACAAAGACCATGAGGAATCCAAGAGTTGAAAAATTTACCCCCAGACAAAAGAACCATAACTTGTCTTTTAATACAAGTCATATTGTTTTATGTATTCAAGACAGTTGAACCCCATATCCCACAGCTTAATAGGCTGAGATAAGGAAAGACAAATGTGGAATGACCCTGTATTTCATCTAGAAAATCCCAGATAGGACATACGAGTATGCCTGCCAGGCTGTACATATGCAGTGAGCTCAGGATGACCAGGATATATGGTCATGATTTTATGTACCCTATTCTGGGAGCTTTTACCTGCACAGTAAGTTCAACCCTTTTCTGATGTGTCAGATTCTGTGAATATACAAATCTTTTCATTATGTATGCACCATGAAACCACCATGTTCATTCTGTCAATCTTCCTTTTTCAGTGCAGAAGAGCTAGGGCTTGCTTGTTGCAGGACTGAACATTCTGCAGCTGCTGCTCTGTTGGGAAGTCCTGGTTAAATGGCCAAATTTTTATTTTACACTTGACAAAATTTTTGGCGACTTGATGGAAAGTGGAGCTGTCATAGCCTTGCAAAACTGACTTGTTTAACAGCAGGCAAGGAGTGAAATAAATTAGGCAGAGGCTTACCTCTTCCCTATCTGCAAAGCTGTTATGTGGGATGAAAATTATGGCTTCTGACTCTTCCTCATCCCTGGTGTGGATACTCTTTCAGGATATGTGTTTGACTATACATGACTTTGGATCATAAGACAGCAAGATTACCTCTTTTAAAATGCACCAGAGTGGCCAGCAATGCAAATCCTCATCTAACCAAGGCACGGCAGCATGGTGTCTAAGTGGGTCTGCATCATATAGCACTAAAGTCTTACTAAAGCTACAGCTTTAACTGTAACAATAGGAAAATTGGTCTACCTTGACCCACTCAGTGCAGGAAAAAAACTGGGAAGTCTTTGCAACATAGCTCTCCCTCTGTGCTATGATTCATATGGCTATGAATCTCCCTATGCACGCTAGGACGAGGCAGCTCTGTCAGCAAAGTCAGAATTAGTAGCAGTTGCAGGAAGAAGGGATAAATGTGCCTTAGCTCAACCACAAGTCATTGGTAACATTCCTTTGGAGGAACATAAGAACCAATCCATGACATCCAGTGCTCTGCTATCTCAGGCAATATGATACCCATCATCAGTTTATTAAGCTGCATCTTAGAAATGTACTCACATAGTGGGGATAATTCCTTCCATTCCAGGAATCACTGGGTAAAGTTTCTAGACTGAGTTAAGAAAGGTCAGGTTAGATGATCATAGGGTGTCTGCTGGCTTCGATGTCTCAGAATCTCTGTAGGGATTTAGAAGGAGTCAACGCATTTTCACTTGTAAATTAGGATTTAAATAAAGATTTGTTAATGTGCTCCTATCTTTTTCTTTCTCTTTCCTCTGCATATCAGTTAATCAACATTAGTACAAGAATATTTCTCTTCTTTCCTTTTCTTTCCTTTATGTTGCCCTAATCCTCCTTTCTCCTTCTTCTGCCTTGCAGAGCTATAGCAGCAAAATACCAGCCACACTAGGGAAAGCAGTTCAATTCCACTACCCCTCTGCCTTCTTCCCCACTATCAAATCCACACCTACCAAATGATTGAGCATGAAATATGTCATTATGCAGCAAAAAAGCAGAAAAATATCATGTTTACTAGTACTTTCAAGTGCAGTCGGTACCACACTAGTACCCTACTACAGAGGCAACATCCCTCCAGGGGAGGCACAGAAATCACGGCAAGACTGCGCGGGGCTAGGGAGTGGCGCTACCTTTTTTCTGGTGCCTTCAAGGCAGAAATGCCTTGAAGGTGCTTTGCTATTGCTCCTGTCTATTGAAAATGATGTCTGGCTATGGAGAATATTGATAAACTTTCTGTCACCTTTAATTAATGAAGAACTGGAAGGTTCACAAGCATCTTCAAGTACAGCCGCTGAGGACTTAGAGGGCAAAAATGCATTAACTTAGTTCATGTTGTGCTATAGCAGTGTACTCAAAGTCAGGGACATAGGTCTGGGGACATAAATGTGTGATACCGGTAAGGCTTGTGCAGTTCTAATTGATAGGATATACATTAAACTGTCTCTGCTGAAAACCAAGTGTCTTTAAAGCAGTGGGCTTTCACTGTTTTCTGAAATGAGCTAAACTCCTAGCTCATATTCACATCTGGAAATAGCTTCAGTCTGATGCCAGTGACAGTATTGAGCAACTTGGCAAGGACTTGTGGAAAAAAGCCAAAACCTTAAAAAATAACAACAATAATAATAATACAAGATTCTAATTAAATTGCTCTGCCGCTGCTTAAGAGTAATGCATTGACCACGGGCTACTGTGAATTTATGGAGCAACTTGTTGGCCTCATCTGGTTTATTCAGTAGATTAGCTGCAGTGACTCTATGACTGAACACCAAGTTCTTTGCTTGCCCTCAAGTTAAATTAGTATTGAGGTCAGCAGAGGTATACTGATCCAGGCCAAGTGAGAATCTGGCATAACAGTACCTAATACTACAGCTGCATTTTCCATGATTTTTTTATTTTTTTTTCAGCAGAGAGTGCAAGTTTCTAAAAGAAAATACTACTTTCCATGAAAAGTTAATGATTCAGCATATTAGAGACAGTTGAAAGAAGGTACGTCAGATTTGATCGACATATATTGGAATGTTTCTTTGTCCTACATCAGTCAATTTATGCTCAGTGTGAAACAAACATGATAAACAGACACTCATGAGCTGTTTATCGTGAAAGCCAAGGAGACTCCAGTTCCTTCCTTGCTCTAGATTTTCAGGTGAATTCTCTAAGCATTAGGCTAAAGATTCAGCCTCCTTTTTCTTGTCTAGGGTAAGCTTTTCCGCTTTTCCCTGCTCAGCTATATCCTGAACAGAAAGGACAAAGAGACAGTTTGTTCATCCTCCTTTTGTCCAAGCCTGGTGTTAGGACAGCAGTTCTGATTCACCAGGACTAGTGTGGGAATTGAAGGCAGCTCTCCTCCTTTTTTTTCTGTAATATATCCAAAGCCTATGCTTTGGCATACCAGGAACATCTCCTCCATTCAGTTTCTTGAATGTAGTATTCCCTGCCACTAAATTTCATCACTGTTAACAACATCAAACAAGGTAGGACTACTTGCCTTGGACCAAGTCCTCCAAGGGATTTGTTCAGAGGAACAGCAATACTCCAGATATCAGATTGGCAAAGACATGACTTCTGTGTCAGCAAGGAAGAAGTTTGTGGAAGCAAGAAGAACTAAAAAATGAATTTTAGTACTATAATTTTCCAGTTCTTCCTTGAAGGGGAGATCATTTCATTATTATGCGTGGTCATGTATAGGTCCTGTGTATGGGGTGTAATTAAAAGTTGTGCTTCCCCCCTGCTTTCAGTTACAAGGCAAAAGGGAAAGCTGAACTTTTTGGTTTTCTCTGGGCGGTTGGGGATGGAGAAACGAAGAATGATAAAACTACCCATGTTGGCTTTACCCCTCTTTTTCATGTCCAAACCATATCTATTCAACCTAGACCTGTGCAATCAGTGGAGAGAAATGTGCAGTCTTGCGAAGTGAGTCAGACAAACATAGAAAAACTGTTTTATCATAGAATCATAGAATGCTTTGGATTGGAAGGGACCATAAGGACCAAACCCCCTGCCATGGGCAGGGACACCTCCTACTAGACCAGGTTGCTCAAAGCCCCATCCAACCTGACCTTGAACACTTTCAGAGATGGGGCAGCCACAGCTTCTTGGGGTAACCTGAGCCACTTCCTCACCACTCTCAAGGGGAAGAACTTCCTAATATCTAATCCAAATCTCCTTTCTGTTAGTTTAAAGCCATTCCCCCTGTTCTATTTCTATAAGACCTTGTAAAAAGCCCCTCTCCAGATTTTTTGTCAGCCCCTTTAAGTACTGGAAGACTGTTGTAATGTCTCCCTGGAGGCTTCTCTTCTCCCAGCTCTCTCAGCCTGTCTCCATAGCAGAGGTGCTCCACCCCTCTGATCATCTTTGTGGCATCCTCTGGACTTGCTCCAACAGCTTCACGTCCTTCTTATGTTGGGACCCCAGAGCTGGATGCAGGACAGCAGGAGGGGGTCTCACCAGAGTGGAACAGAGGAGGAAAATCCCCTCCCTTCACCTGCTGGTCACAGTGCAGGTGATGCAGCCCAGGACATGGTTGGTTTTCTGGGCTTTTCTTTTTTTTAGGCTACAATCTCTCTCTTCCCGCTATTACACTGATGGAGGTTGACCAGCTTAGATTCAGATGTCTAACTTTTGGTCGTATAAAAATAGGGTAGAAGAATGCCAGCCTGTATGCCCAATATGTGCGTGGAGATTAGCAAAGTGTTGCAATGTGCCATCTGCTTTTTGTATTTCTCCCTGGTGGCAGCTTTAATGAAGAACTTTCATCCCAGTCTTCAAAATGATTTTGCAGCAAATAGTGGTAGCTATTGGCAGAAGGAAGGTATATGAGGGACCACAGGGAAAACTTATTTTAGTTAAAATGTTATAACCTTAATAGTATTATTATTAAAAATGTTCTGCAAGTAGATTTCAAGGTGTTTGGCTTCCTGAAATTTCAATTTATTGAGTTTTGTAACCAAAATAATTTTGAAAAGTGAAATTAATCACTATGTTTATTTAAAAAGAAATAAAAAGGGGAATTGTCTGAAAATTTAGAAAAGAAGGAAAATAATCTATATGGAAGCCTGGAAACTGAAAACAATGGGGAAATGTCAGTATCACTTCAAGAATCATTTTTCAAACCTCCTTAGAACACAAACAAGATTTTGTTAAAAGTTTAACTAAATCACCTTTTGATTTCAGACTTCTCAAAACTTTCACCACTGCAGGTTTTCTGGAAACAGGACAATTCTGCAGGAGGGGCTGTTTTTATAGTATATTTGGTCTTAGAGAATAGAAATCTCCAAATAATCTGAGCTCATGTGGATGGATTTCTCATGTGGATTCCTGACCCACCTTTCAACGTAACTAAGCCAAATTTTCTTCTGGTCTACATCAGTGTCACAAGGGTACCTCCAACTTATGTCCACTGAAGACCTGACCCAAAATATTCACACTCTAATATGTAGATTAATCATCTAGAGGCGCATTACTTGGCTACTGGTATTTCCCAAGAAGTTCTGTGAATTTAAAAGTTGAACAAGAAGATATGTTACCTTGAGTTCCAAGTTCTCTTTCTTTCCATTATCTCAGTATGCTGCCCAAGTGACCCTCTGATGGTAATACACATAAATACATCAGGGACATGCTCAGTCCATGATTAAATACCCTGATAATTTTGAGGCCCTCCAACATATAGTATTTCATGCTATCACAAACACTAATGCAGTCAACCAGTAGCCACAATCAATTACTGAGAGCGGCTGCACTCGTGTTCCTTCTCCAAAGTTTCTTGATTAGGTGCCAACTGCATTAAAGGCCTATCACTTTCCAAGGCAAGGAAAAAAAAAAAAAAGAAAAAAAAAAGAAAATTCCCACAGTGATATCTTCTAAAATAGATATAAACACACTGCCTGCATGACTAGCCATGAAACAGTCCCTGACCAAACTTTTGTGCCCAGGGCTGCTAACAAATAGTTAACCCTCTAACCCATTCTGCATCTCACTGACGGACTGAGAGAACAAACTTGGATAAAGCAACCAAGTGACTGGGAGCCACAACCAGTTCCAAGAACACACCGGGACCAGAAAACTCTGGCTGGATAGGATTTCAAGGTCTTGTTCACAACGATCCACAATTAAAATTTCTTGTGCTAAAGTTTCATAGTGAAATAAAAACCATGAGATTCCAACGCTTCCCTACTCCCCCCCCTTCCAAACACTGCTCACAATGCAGCACGGTGGAAGGAACAGAAAACCTCCAGTATTTTGGCAATCAGTGCTGCCCTCTTTTACATATTTCAATTCCTTCTTTTGGAAGAACTGTAAATCTTTCTGCCTATTTTTTCCTCTTGTTCTGTCTTCAGCTAGCTTGGCTATATAATTGCAGTGTTCATGTTACTTGCGTGCATAGAAAATGATGCTTAAAGGGAAGGGAACTAAAGTAAGACCTTTCTCTTCCTTTCTCTCCTCAGCTTTAGGTATGTACTGATATACACGTTGAATATACCTGAATATGCATCATAACATAACATGGCTTGTTCCCTTCTCTCTACTCTAGTTTCTTTTTTATTACATTTTGTTTCTGATCTTCAGCTACCATAGGGTGTTATCTGATATGCAAGAGCTGGTGACTCTGGATGCTATGAATTCAAGCATCACTCTCAGCTTAACAGCCTGTGCCTCCTTCAAAGATTACCAACACTCCAAGTAGAGTGGGCAGAAGGAATGCCTTCATCTCATTCTCTGCAGCTTATGGCTTGGATATGAGTGAGGTGGTTTCTGATAGAATCACTGAGGCCTGTCACTCTCCCTGTGGCCATCTTTGCCAGCAGACAGAAAGGACATGGTGCTTGTCCTTTACTCAAAACACACATTGTAATTCCAGAAGCACTGGGAGCACTTGATAAGCAACACCTGTACTAGAACCATCAATACCTCACTACTCTGTTGGAGGAGAAACCAAATTATGAGATAGGAGTCTAAGCTGCAGATGGTTAAAGCCTGGCAATTCAAAAGGTCACCTAAAGGTGAAGGTCAGTTTGCCAGACAGGGTAATCTTAGACCTTGTTCCTCATTTGTTAGCATACTTGAGCTGTTGCTCTCCTTTCCTTGGAGCTCCACAGGTGACCTCTTGCAGGCGAACCCTGTGCAAGTAGTTCTGAGCAATCAAGCAATGCTTCTAAAGAGCTGTGGCTATTAATATTCAGAATCTGTGGGCAAAAAAAGGAAAAAAACAAACCAAAGCAAACCCAAACAACTTAATATTTTAGGAATAAAATATTTTTTCCTTCCCATTTATAAAGTGAACAAATTTGAATCCTCTCAAAATATAATGGGATTTAGTGCTGATTTTGGCCTTGTCTTTGCACTTGTATATGACAGCTAGAGAGGAACTGTTGATCAAATTTTTTGTTTTGCTTCATTTAAATGTCAAAACCCAGAATATTTCCCCCCCAGAATGTTCCAGTGTCCATGAAATTTTCAATGGGAAACTTCTGCACTACAAGATGAAGTGGCCAAAGAGAGGATGAGTCACGTCTCCTCCAATTTAGAGATGGGGTCAGGACAATCCCATGGGATCTGGCAGAATGAATTTCAAGCCCCTCATTAGCATAGCTTGGACTTGTGCTCCCAAAAATTGCTTTCTGCACCCTCACAATAGCGAATGTCAGGCTATGGCAGTGCAAGTGCTCCCTAAATGCTTATTAACCTGCTGTGATGATACAAAAATGTTTTGAGGCAGGTATAAGCAGTGTCCTCTTGTAAGCAGACAGCTTCACTCCTACATTAGCCATCTGTGGGAAGCTCATTCCATAGCCTCATTCCTCTTTGGCAAGATCAGGAAGGTTTCTGGCCAGCTTAGTTACTAAGTGATGGATCTAAGGTGTTTGGATTTGGCCTTGGCCTTCATTTCACTCTGATGTTCTCTCTGCTTCTCTTATTAACTGTGTAATCAGGGAGGGTAAGAGTGCCTACGGTTGTCAGTGTCTTTGGAGATGTGATAATTATTTTAAAGAAAATCATGACAACCCATATCTGGAAACTTTGCCTATGATGGAAAGAAAGTTCATTGTATCTGTTTCACTGAGCATGTAAACATGCACTTTGCTGATGCCCTTAAGGACTGTCCTAATTTTAACCTTGTTTACCTTTGAAACTTCCTTTTGACATTTCTTGGAACATAAGCTTGTGGTGCAACGTGGGGGAACATGCCGATGTGTTTTGCTGAATGAAACGTGAAATAAATGCAATGAAAATGAAACAAGAAGGCAGGAGAAATCGGACAGCAGTGGGTAGGCCAGGGGAAAACAACACATGATCTGTGACAATCAGAGAGTTCCTGTGCTGAGGAAATAAATGGGACCATGCTTCTGCCAAAAAATCTGCTGAAAATACCCATTCATCCACATGGTCTGATAAGCTTGAGAAACAGACCCATTCTGAGCCTGTTTTCTGGAAGAGCTGAATGGGTATGCTGGATGCCAGCTATGCAGATAGGCAGTTGTCTCTTTCCCCTCCTTTTGAATCAAAAAGGCAATAATACCTGTGTTTAATTCAGGGGTAGAAAACATAATGATATTGAGTACCTATAAGCTTTATGAAAACAGACTGCTCAGGAGAGGAGGGAATTTTCCCGTGAATATCTCCACTGAGGCCATGAATTCAACCTTTGGATTCAACCTTTGAATTCAACCTTTTTTTAGAGACCAGTGAGCTCAAATGTGGTGGCAGAAGCACAAGCAGAAAACCTTTGAAGTCCCAGACAGAGCCAACAGCCTTTTAGACACAACTTCAACTAACCTGAAAAACTAGGTGGGATTCATCTGACTTCTGCATCTGAGCTTGTCCCTTCAGGCTCTATTTAAAGTCACTGTCACCAAAGGCATCTAGCATAAAACTTGTCTCATCTTTTGGCAGAATTTTGCAATAGGTCCAAAGAATCATACTCAGAAAAGAAATACGAAGGCAACTTAAGGTATAAATGATAGAATTTTAATTTGATGTGAGATACATTTCTTGTACTGAATAATGTACTTATTGCTCCTTTCATTTCATCTTTCACATACTCCATCAAGGTTATCAGTATGTAGACAGAACTTCAAAACCAAAAGGAAGATCTGATACTACCAATCTTATTCTTCACAGCAGACAGAACGCCACTCGTAGCAGAGATTTACCTAATCTGGCTCCCTCTCACATCAGCCGCATCTGCCACAGCTGGTGTTTTCCATCCTGCTTCCCTCTGGGTGGGGTTTATTCCCAGAAGAGGATAATCAAGACTTTCCAGCCTCCTTTCCCAGCTGCCTTTCAGTTTATAATGGCTCAAAACTCTTTCCAGCTCTTTATTGGAGCTTCCTCTTGTTTACAGTCCAAGGTACCAGGTATTTCAAGCCATCCTAGCAAGGATTTAACTGCCCAACACTCATGGTGACCTTCTCATAATCTCTCTCTCTCTTAACTCCCAGCAATCATTTGGACTAAATTTACAAACATGCCTTTATATGACTGATGTCAAGTGCAAGGATCTCTCACTACCCATGCGGGGGAAGAACAAGAGCGTGCAGATGCAGTGATCCCCTTGCTTAACATTTAATTTTCTTTAATTCTTATAACTCCTTAGTAAACTGTTGATGAGCCTTCTGGATGGTTCTGTAAAATGAAGAGATTAAGTACGCTGAAAATGGTAATATTTTCAAAATCAAGCACGTATATGCAGACAGAAATTAGATTGTAATGCTGTTTTAGAGGACATGTCCCTCTGGTATAAACCTGCGCTTTTTGCAAGCATTTTTACTCATTTTACTCATTTGCTCATGCACCCAGGGCTGGGTGAGGGAGTATGGCATTTGCAAGTACTACAGTTCTGTGCAAAATAAAATGACAAGGGATATCTGTCTATCTTCATTTCGCATGAACTAAGCATTGTAAGGAAAAATATCTGCTCAGGATTTGTGGCTTGACTGGTTTTCAGCCCATGCAGCTTGATAAGGAATCCTAGGCACTGTTCTTAAGTGGGTCTTAAGCTTCCTCAAGGACCCAAATTCAAACACTGGGCTCAAGGTTGCAGAGAAACACTTATATATGGTCACTATTGTGTGGTTTAGGGCACTTTCTGGAGGCTGACGAAAGTTAAGCTGCCATATAGGCATCTGTTATATTCCCAGTAGACCTGATTTCTTAATCACCTTCTTCAGTTATGTGACTCCGGGACTCAGTTGCTTTACCTGGGGAGACAACTGCAGCGGAGGCAGCTCTAACTGGGTTGCAAGCTCCTTAAAGAGCAAGCTCAGTCCAAGACAGCAATCACATTTCTCTTCTAAGGTTACAGTCTTTGTATTGCTGGCATGGAGATCCTATTAGGAATGTAGCCAATTGTAGTATTACATGTTCTATTTGTTGAAGAAGAATTTTCTTTGCTTTCTCTTGTTTCTCTAGGAAGTAGCCACAAATGTCCAGTGTAAGGTTACTGGGCCCACACAAATTTTTTATCAGATTTTAGCAGCTATTCCTGGAATTACATATTGTTTTGTCTTTTTGAACTGAAATGACAGTGGCTCAGGTGTCATTTTTCATATCAGGATCTGTTTTTTCCCTAGGGTTGCTTAAGGAATTCAAATTTTACTAAGATGCCAAAATTAGTAGCAGTCTTGGAGACTGGGGGATCAGGTTGGGCTTTTTTTCCCCTGGTGATAGAGATTTTATTTTATTTTATTTTATTTTATTTTAAAGTTCAAAGCTAAATAATGACTCTGGTCCTCTGGGGAGAAAAAAAAATAATCCCAGAAAACAAAAAACCCCAAACTAGAATCTGCTACAACACTGCTGGAGGAAGAGATCAAGACAGACTGAAGACATTGGCAATACATATGTGTCTGTGAGTTGTTTCATGGTGGAGCAAATCTATCTCAGCTCTGTGGAATTGCCATTAATAACTTCCCCTTTGTTCCTCCCTAACAAAGTGTGTGTGTGGGGACCCAGCTCACATTGACTTTAACAGCCATGCCTCTTTGCAACAGCTAAAAGGAGAATAGGACGTCACCCTGTATTAGAAGGACCTTAACTCTCCTTTTGTGAGACTGATGCAGTTAATTCCCATCCCAGATTTCCTCAAACGCAGGTCTGGATCTCCTGTCCTTGCAGAAGCACCCTGCTCGATTCTTTATTGTGATTCCAATATGCCAAATGCGCCTTTTTGGCCTGACCTGTGATTCAGGTATGTTTGTGTCCAAGGCTAGCTTGGACAGGGCTTTGTGCAACCAGGTCTAGTGAAGGTGTTCCTGCCCATGGCAGGGGTGTTGGAAGGTTAGGGCATTACATGCCTAATTCTGTGATTCTACATGACCATAGAATACCAAACCTTCAAGCTTCCTCCGCTTTGTCTGTCTCTGTAATGAACATCAAATATGAGGTACTGGTCTAAATGTGTCTCACCTTTAAATATCAGGTCAAATGAAGATGTCACTAATTCGACAGCTGAAATGTCGAGATAGCCTGAGACATGGAGTGGGACTCATCTCACCTAATCTTAGTCATTTAGCCATTAAACACAAAATGTCAGCTAAAGTAAGTCTCAACTAGACTAGTTAAACACCTAGTCTTTAGCTAAATTAAGCTAAACTAAGCCGTCTCATTAGAAATGTGGTAAAGCACCTCCTAGAATTGTTTGTATGTGCTGATAGAGAGAGATTATAGATGTCACAGTTCAGGGTAAATGCCTGCTTTCAGATGACTGAGATGTATCCCACTCTGTTGGTGTATCCCACCACATTTTTGTGCATTGTTTTTGTGCATTTTGTGCATTAATCTTGGCAAAGAAGCTTACTGAAGAAGTGACTTGATGTATGAATTAAATCTTGTGATACAACTCAGGAATATTTCTGATGTGAACTTTTTGCTTTTGGCTGAGTTACTCTGCTTTCTACATTTTCACAAGCAAATTACTCATTGTTTTTTAAGAGATTTTATGTTAGACAGGCTCAATTAGACAAGAGGATGATATTATATGTTTTGATAAGCATCTGTCATTCTCAAACAAATCAGGTATCATGTTTGCTTGAGACATATTGTCGCATAAGTATGACTTGAGTTCACCCATTTAACTTTTGGCACAAAGCTGGGATGTCCTAATGATGATGCTGTTAGCTTAGACTTTCAGAATAGCAGAAAGTGCAGGAGAAACACCTCTGATACAGTTGAGCGTTTCCTCTCCAGTGCTTAAAGGGGAGATTAGAGCAGGACCAGAAAATGTCAATGCTCCTAATGGATAACCCTCATTTTAAAGTGGGATGAAACTGGTCCAGCAATCTCCAGTTTCAGAAATGTGTGTGAGCATGGGCAGAAACAATGCCTTTTGGTTTAGGGAGCAATCTCACTGCTTTGAGCTGGGATGGACTCCAACTCTTTGAGCTGCCTTGGTTTGTTGATTGCTGGTTTCATTTTTTTTCTCTTTTTAACATTTTTTCTTCTTTTTATTCCATCTCTCAAATTGAATCTCAGTGAATCCAGCAACACCCCCCACACACATGTCACCCTCACTATCCCCCCAATATGATTTAAATGCCTGCCACTGCTGCTGGTACGAGTGCTGTAAAAAGAACTGGCTCCTGTTCAAGTCCTTCTCCTCTCCAAATGTTTAGGGATTTGGAGCCCCTACATACAATTACTGAGTGTTTCTCAGGAAAAGAAAATAGCCAGCAGCTGTTCAGTGTCTGATCAATTATGAGTTGAGGAAGAGGAGTGAAAGAGACGAGAGTTATTGGTTAGAAATCTGCACACAATTAAGAAGCAATGCTAGGAATGGGTGCTTGGGAGATGTGGGAAGGATAGACACTCTTGACAGTGTATGGTTAGGCTAACAGGTCTGCAATGGTCTACCCAGTGTGGAGACAAAATTGCCTTTTAGTTGATGTGAATATTTTCCTGAGGGTTTGGCAAGATGAAGGAGGGAGAGGAGTCAGTCGTAGTCTAAGAACATGAATCTTTGAGAGGGAGTCTGGTAAGTGGTTGTCTTGGAGTAGATCTCCTTTCCCCAATCAGGCACTGCACTGACTTCGATGGCAGCTTAGGCAGCCACTCCATGTAGTGTGGGCTGTCTACATAATGTCTGCATAACTGTAGGCAACTTTCTCTGCAAGACGAATCCTGACTTAAGCATCCAATCCAGTTTCCCCACAAAAAGGTGTTGAGCGTCATCTGAGAAGCCCAAGACTACCTGGGAAAGCTACACAGAGCTGGCAAACATTGCAAAGTACCTTAAAATATTTGTTCCTTAGAAGTCTTTGAAAGGCACTTTCACTTCCCTCTGGAATGAAACTCAGAGACTAGAAGGTTTTCCAAACACCAGTAGACTCCCACCTTCATAAATGAGTTTAGCCCTAAATCTCTGTTGCATTTAGTATAAAGAAAATATTTTTTCCTTGGTTAGTATCTTGTTTTAAATTCTGCCTGCAGTTAATGGAGAGGATAGTGGGATGATGGATTCTTCACTTATTAGCACTACCAGTCATCATTTGTACCCTTCAATTCATAAGACATGATCTGTGCAGTCTCCACTTACATTGTGACAATGTGAGTTTGGATGATCACAGAATCAGAGAAACGGTTTGGGTTGGAAGGGGCCTTAAAGCTCATTCAGTTCCAACCCCCTTTTCGTGGGCAGGGACACCTTCCACTAGACCAGGTTGCTCAAAGCCCTGTCCAACCTGGCCTTGAGCACTGCCAGAGATGGGGCAGCCACAGCTTCTCTGGGCAACCTGTGCTACAGCCTTACCATCCTCATATTGAAGAACCTCTTCCTTATATGATGCTTATGTTTACCCAAGATCCAGGTGACACATCCTTCCCAGACAGTCTCCGTTTGGGATGCAAAGGGTGTTTGAGCATTATGTTATATAAGGGCTTGGAAATTTGGGATGAAGCTTAGGGAAGTGTTTGTTAATGGCTAAATGAACCCATAATCCCATTGTTTACAGAGCAAATGGATCAGCCTTGAAGATGTAGGACAAGGGTCAGGGGGTTCAAACTTAAACAGGAGAGATTTAGGTTAAATATAAGGTAGAAGTTCTTTACTGTAAGGGTAGTGAGGCACTGGAACAGGTTGTCCAGGCAAGTTATGAATGTTCCATCCCTGGCTGTGTTCAGGGCCAGGTTGGACAGGCCCTTACGCAACCTGGTCTAGTAGAAGGCACCCTTACCTGTTGTAGGGGTAGTGTAACTAGATGATTTTTAAGGTCCTTTCCAACCCAAACCATTCTATGATTCTATATCATGTTCAAAATTTTGACATGTCCTAGAACTATTTTCTGTACACTCTTGACTCCAAATCTCAGCAACTTCAGAGAAACTAAAGCTGTTTTCCTTCAAAGTCTGTTCAGCAATCTGTGGTGAAATGGGCATAGGAGTTTACATCCAGTTTCAGTGAATAAGTTGAAAAAATTGATTTACAATGTGCCTTAGGGCAAAAATGAAAATATTTTGAAAATCAGTCACTTGTAGGGAAAAGTCTTGGTAAAACCTGAGAGTTGAAAATGTGTCAGCTTGTGGTTACGTGAATTAAGATCTTTATAGCTGATGAATTTAACTACATCTAGCATCCAGTAACATGATTCTATAGTCACTACAAGAAGCTACATAAAGGCTGAATCTGTCTTTCTTCACACAGCAACAGAAGCATTTAGTAAGTTCTGTCCAACAGTGTCATCGCCATGGATACATTACCGTTTGTGTTGTGACGTGGAATTTTACCTAAAGTCTCAGTTCCATTGCAATTACATAAGATTATTTATCTTCACTAAGATTGTTCATTACACATAAAGTACTTTTGATTGAACACCTGAAAACATGACCAAAAAAACTTTTAATGTTTAAGAAAAAGAGATTTGCATTGCCTGAAAATGGATTTAGTATTTCACTAACAACATTACTTTAAAATTTAGGTGTCTAGTCAACATAGCTCTCTGCATCACATATATATTCAGTGGAAAAAGTTAAAAAGTATTAATCTGAACCTAGAATAGATGGGATGAGCCTTTAGACAACTAATTCTTAGATGCATAGAGGTAGATGTGAATCCAGTTTAACGTCAATGTAGTTTCTTCACAGTCTCTTTAATGGTGGTGTTCATCCATAAGATGACAGAGTAAATCTGCTGAAACAGATGTCTCCTTTAGCTACGTGATAGCTCAAGCACATTTTTCTCTGGAGCCATTGAGAGATGTTGACCTCAGAGCAATAAAACTGCATGTTCACAGCACAGTGTGTTTTTTTTAGATTATAACTGCAATTTAATTAACGCTTATTTCCAAGAACACTGATAGAGTCCTCCTTGTTCTGCCAAGTCAAATTCAAAGGTCATGTTCTTCAACTGGCTCCTTAGTGCCATTGAGATTAAACCTACAATGTTCTAATCAGTCAGGTATACCCAGAGACTCAGGGTGTTCCAGCTATACACATCTATTTATGCAACTATGCCCTGGTTCAGTTTTGGCAATGCAAAGGGGAAGTCAAAGATGAGAAATTGCTTTCTCAGCTGTCCCAGATGAGATTTTTCCATCGTGATATTGCAGTTTCTACCTTCCCCAACTGACTTGACACTACCTATGCCATTCCTCTTCTCTGTCTCAAATAACAGGGTTCCCAGACTCTTTGATTTCACCTCTGAAGTGACCTGGGCTTCCTTCCACTCATTCCTGTAAATGATCTGAGCTGCCCTCCTCTGTTCCCCTGAACCTCCCACAGAACTATCACAGACCTTCTGAAGACCAAATATTTGCCTCTGGTCCCTCAGTCTTAAGCCCTAGTTTGAGCTCAATAAAAAGCATGGGGCTCTGAGAAAAAATGCTACGTTCCTTTCTCTAACCCTTCACATATGAACCTATTTTCAGAGACTCACAGATGTTAACACCTGAAGGTACCAGCGCAAGGCTGTTTTCTGATCTTCAGGATTAACACAGCCTGGAGATGTTCAAATAAGCACTTCTGAAGCAGGTAAAATAGCTGCCAGAGGAGCTATCATACCTGCTGAGACATTCATTACAGCTTTTCCCTATACCATGGTTATTTTTCCCTTATCTCTCTTTCCTCTTTCTGTTTTTAGTACCTATTGCATTTTTCTGTTTCTGGTCTGAGTGTGACAGTCATAGATGAATTGGTTCAAAATACAAATATTTTTTTTCTCTCTAGTAAACAAAGACTGATGCATTTCTTTACTAGATTATGAGTAGTGTTGGCTGGAGATCTGCTGGTAGAGTCAATCAAGTTGACAAAAAATACCTTCTAGTTTTTATGTTTCTCAGAAAAAAAATGTTGGGTATTTGGGAAAGTGAAGTGAGCAGAACTACTTTGAATTCTTGATTTGTTACTGAACTTGCAAATAGAGTATTTCAGCAACTTTATTTAGAGACCTGAAATGACCATTTCTTATACTCCTTTTTTGAAAGCCAGTTCATATGACCTACTTCTGACCATCAAAAAATTGTCAAAATTCATGCCAAGTTCTCTTATGCTTCCTGAATAGTCAATGGAGAGATAAACACCTCCAAAATATGGGTCTTTGCAGCTTGCAGTACATATCCAAGCACAGTAGCTTCACATTCCTATCTCACTCTTGAGGCTTCCTCTCCACCAACTAAGTCCCATAGTGCATTAATGCCACAATGCAGTTTCCATGGTTCTGGTCTTTATGATTCTGACTGAACTTTCCCTATCACTTCCTTATATGACTGCTTGAAAATGTTTTTACAGTTTGTTTCCACTGAAAAATTGTTTTATGAAAGAAAATAAAGTTATAGCAACAATGAATTCAGAACATTGTAAGAAGTGCCCAATTTGGAATAGTTTTTTGTTTCAATATTTTATCTGAAACACATGAGGCAATGAAAATAAATTTAATTTACTTGGTTCATAGGAAATTCTTTCTTTTTGGGGTTTTTTTGTTTATTTGGTTGGTTTTTGTTTTGAAGCAGAAGCATTTCTTTCAGAGTATGCTGAAAGATTTGGAAAAGAGCAAATATTGATCTGTCTTCCCTGCAAAAGAGGAACAGCATCAGCTTTCATCAATAACATTGATATGAACCTCCCAAGTACCAGCAAAACTCCCAACATGGTCATGCTTTCTTGAATTGCTGTATGGAGCTGGTCAGACTTCAGTGAGAATACATCACTGGAGTGTGGTCTTTCACAGACCAATATAAGCACTTTTTTCTAAGGAACTCATGAAGGGAACAGCTTCAAAAATATCCATGTGAAATTTTGAATTAAGAATATGCTCCTCTGAGATAATCCTTCATTAGCTCCTCTGCTTCCAATATGCTCTCCTTTGATCACCTGAGGCATTGCAGGAGAAAGCAGAGTAATTATCAATGCACTGCTTGCATCGTGGAAAAAAAAGTAGCATATGAGAGCACTGACTGTGGTCCTTTGACCTTCTTTGGAAATGATTTTTCATTCCTTCTTCCTACCAGACTGACTAGACTATAAGGCACTTCAACAGTGAGTGGCTTTCCAGCTGTGGAGACCTCAGCATTGATGTATCCAGGAAATAGCAGGGACCTTGAGGGGAAAAATAAAGTAGCACAAACACAGGCACTGGAAAAAGCAACACCTTCTGAATTGCTACTACCACTTCCTGGAGTGGTAGTGACTGGGTCTGTTAGGGAAAGGGTCTACCTTTTGGCCAGCTACTGACTCAGCCTGTCCCTATTTTCATGTCCAAGACCCAGTAAGATCAAACTGATACTGCTTGCACTGGGGCACCACATAATGTTTCCAGCCATGTTCACCAACTCCTTAAAATAAGCACACTGAATAATCATCGCACAACCATTATTAGATATTTACAGTCAACGCGTGTTGAGACCTAGCAGTGGGTTTAGATTTGACATGGCACTGCTGCAATTATGTAGAAAGTCAGTGTTGGCAAGTGAAATAAAGGTTTTTTGAAGCTTTCTCCCTTCACATCTGGATTAGTACCTTCAAACTGAAGTCTCTCCTAAAAACATGACCCCAGAGTTAGTGTTAGATATACCCATCAGGTGCGCTTGTTTTAGAAGAAAGCTTTTGTCACTTTGTGCAGATCAGCAGATTTAGTGTAAACAGAACTCACTGGAAAAGTAAAATTCATTCCTGGGAGTGAATGTGAATAAACCAGGTCTGTAGATACCACCTTTTAATTTGACCCACAATGGTAAGCCAATGTTCAGATTCTCACAGAACCTGTATTTAAAGCTTTGCATTCAGCTTTAGAGATGCTTTATTTCACCTTGAGCAAAGCAGCTTTGCACCTTGTTTCCCAGCTTGTAACAAAGCCCCTCCTTTTTCTCACTCTTTTTCTGTATCTGTAGCAAAGTATATCTTTTGCAAGGTTTTTTCCAATGTGTGAAAGCACTGTTTGGAGCTTGGTTGAGCATTCACTGGCACTACTGTGATATTGGTAATAAGGTGGCAATTTTTAGCAGTATCATACTGACTAAGAAAGATCAATTTGTTTTTTCAAGTTCACTCAGAAGAACCAGGTGAAGGCTGAGCAGATGAATACCAGGACCTTTCTAGTTTGTGGCTTAAGATAAACTTGGAACTGTAATAACATAAACCCGAAGACTTTTTGCTGGTGGAATTGCAATCTGAAAAGAAAATTGATGCATGGAAATCATATTACTGCTGTCTTTCATATGCATATTCTCAATACTCTTTTATGTAAGGGTTCTTAACTCTTGACCTTATGACAAATTTATCCCTCATTTAATACTTAAGATGTTTGGACCATTAGGTAAAAACAGTATTGTTATTTATGCTATGTGTTGAAAGTCTTAGTGCCTGGAAAGAATTCTTCTTTGTGGTTTCCAGGCTCAGTCCAGAAAATTAGAATTGCAGTGAGGTTATCCATGCAGTTAAATTTAAAATAAAAATCTCAAACCTAAATCCAGACTGAAGCAAACCTTAACAGCATGAAGAACCATTGCAAAGGTTTAAAAATTTTCACTTCACTTCATCAGTATATGGCATTTCCTGAAGGAAACCAGGCAGGTTAATCATGTGCAAAATATATATGTATATACATATATTTTACACATACACATATATGAATGTGTGTATATATGCATCTGTGCATGAGTGTGTATATATTATTTTTTCCTCTTTCTTCTGCATGTCAGACGTCAACATATGGCACTAAACCCATCACTTAATGCGGAATTATGAAGCTAATGGAATGTGGAGAATGAGGTCTCGCTTTCCTATTGGTCACCAGGCTCCTATTTAACTGTTGGGGGAAGACCAAACTTATAAACAGAGGTCTGTGACCATAGAAACATCCAGATCAACTTTTAAATTTCATCACATTAGAAAAATTAGCTTATTTTTTTTTCCTATACGTTGCACAGAAAAAATGCCTGGTATGTGTGTGCTCAAATATATATACGTATATTGTTCAAATGCATACATATTGAGATTCAGAATAGTAATGGTGACTTACAAGTTATATAACTCATCCTAGTGAGAGTTGCCAATTTTTTCTCCATACAGTCATTAGTAGCTCATTGAAATACAAGTAGACTTCAAAGCAAAAAGCTCTGGTATCAGTGAAAATTTTTAACATATTCCTGCTTAAGGACTCCATACACAGGGTCAACGGACTTGTTACTCAGTGTATTTTTCCCATCTACTTTTCTAGCTTTCTATGCACATATGTATATTCAAACCACTATGGGTATGCTTTTTAACAAACCCTTTGACCCCAGTGGGAAAATGGATTTGCACAAATTAGAAATCAATTAGAAGCTGATCCTGTAAGATGAAAATTGCTTAGTAGAAACTTTGAGGTTTCTCAGAATGTCATGAAATCATATACATATCTAGTCTAAAAAAGACCTCTCGAGGTCCTTAGTCCAACTACTTGCTCAAAAAATGGGCTATATCCAAAGCCAGATTGCATCCTAGAGTTTTGAGCAAATTTTTCAGCATGTTCAATCAGTTTCCCTTTCTGTAACTTTGACCCTTCATCATGCTGCTTTATACCTCTAAGTGGCTGCATCTCCTCCCTTAACCTCATTTATGTAGTAGAAGTCTGCAATTTACTTTCCTTATTTCCCATGGCCAAATATCATTGAAAGTGCTCACTGTACTACAGAGGTAATGGTGCAGATGCTTTTTATAGGGTCCCAAGCTTTTTCCAGGCGGAGTGCAACTTGTTACTTTTCAGTGTGTACCATTGGTCTTTAGTGGTATTTGTGCCTAAGTTTGGGCCTCACCCTCTACATATTTTTATCTTTTTCCTTGACCTTCAGTATGACCACATCTTCTACTTCTGTTATCCTATACCTTCCCATGTGTCATTTCTTCCCAAACCTTATTCCTTAAGCAAAGAAAGCTAAAATTGGTAAAACCAAGCTATTTGCTTTATCAATATTTTATATAAAATAATTATTTTCCTTTTCATACTTCTGTCATAGTTACGATAGACTTTCTATATACCTTGATGCTTTCTCCTTCAAATGACCTATCTTATTTGCTACATAACAAGAAATAAAAGCATGTGCTGTCTACTCTCCACCAGAAACCTCCAATTTGACTTTCCATTGCTGTCCCTAGAACTAATCCTTCATCATGTCCCCAGTTCTAATCCAGCTTCTTATAACTTATCATATCCTTCATCTTTCCCAAATTAGATGACTGAAGTTCCAGCTTCCATGATTTGCTCAAAATGAGTTTTCCTACTGAATGCAGAAACCTCATTTCCTGTGTGCTGTTACTTCATCTTCTAGCTTCGTGAGGCTCTTCATAATTCTACCTCTTTGTCTAATTTTTGTGCCTATTGGTCACACAGATGTCTCCTTTCTTTCACATTTGAACATTAGGTATCTTCTGCTATGTTTTCTGTTCTGAAAAAAACTCCGAGCTTTAGATTTGATGCCTGAAAAAAAAAAATGAAGTTGGTCTAAATGCCACAAGAAACTCCATGTTTCTACTAGTTTCTGCATACTCTGGGTTAAAGATCATGTTTAAACCCATTATGATAACGTATTAACCAACATTTCTTTAACCTCACTATCATCACTTTCCTGATCAGTTAGTATTATGATATGTCAGGTACAACAGTAGTGCTACGTGACCACAGCCAAGATTCAGCTCCTGATGTGGCCTATATAAATACACAATAAGAACCAGACTTTGCCCTCGAGAAATTGTGAACTGAGTACGCAGACAATGAAATAGAAAGCCTTTCCAAAGTTTGCAATGCCATCTTTATAACCAATGACTTGTTTAGTACCTTGTGTACCTTGATTATGCCCTGGAAAATCAGAACACTTCACTGTTGTTCCAATAGAAATGATCATTCAGACATCTGTAGTGTTTGCATAAAAAAAATGAAGCCCAAAGAATCAAAGTAGCAGTTGGAAAATCTTATGCCAATAGAAATTCCTTGCTCATTTCAAGTCTATACACATCATTACCACATGGACATGAGCTGAGGAGCTAGTTTATGGATCTTTTGCAGCCACTAGAAGCTATGCAGTGTGACTAAGTAACATCAACTGACTTGTCTAGTTTTCTCCTTTTGAATAGGATGAATTGCACACAATACCCTATCAGTATTTTTGACTAGAACTCTATGAACTGCAAAGGGAGCCTGGAACTACTAATTTCAACGGAGATGTCCAAATTAAATGCCAACGCTGCTTGATGAACACTACTTCCGCTTCCTCACTATCTGTCAAAAGTCTACAGTTTTTCAGTGATCATGGCTTGCCATCAAAAATCCAAAGTTACCTAGAAAAGTAGCATCAGCATGGCCTTCTCAGAGAGGAGGCTTTGCTCTGTAGACAAAATTTCCTCTTTGGTGATCATGTTGCAAACAAGTTCTGCCTCAGAGAGTCAGGGCACAAAGAACAAAAAGGGATTTGAGCAGCCGGGTGGTGGGAGAAGGGAAGTGGAGGGAGGAGGGGGCTGGAATGGGAAAGCACAGAAACAGTTTTAAATATTTGGAATCTGCAATTGTATTTGTCCCCTTCCCCTCCTAGAATTTCTTTTTTTTTTTTTTAGCCCTGATTAACTATTCCTCCTACAATGCTTTTTCATAGAGGGATCAAGTCCATTGTTTATAGAATTTGCTAATAACAGCCTCAGCCACTCTGTCACAGCAGTGATTCAATTATGAGACTGGACAATAAAAGCTCAATAAAGGAACCCAAATCCTTATTAAATTCTTTTTTAAATTATTATTAAAAAAATGCCCAAGCAGGTTAGGATTGCCCGATTGGGAATTTACATTGAACAGAAGAATGATATGATCTCTCTGAGTAGTACGGTGCAAATTAAAAGGGGTTTAGAGTTAAGTGTTCATGGCACAAAAGCAATTTTAAGTACCTTCAATCAGCTTAGGCTGGCTAAGCCTAAATATGTACAAATCGTGTAATAGGCAATATCCCTGGCAGTACCATGCAGAGCTCTGACAGACGTGTTCTCCAAGGTTTAGACTGGGTCCTACAACAGCTCAGGATGAGTGTGTGTGTGTGTGTGTGTGTGTGTGTGTGTGTGTGTGTGTGTGTGTGTGGTTTGTGGGCCACCTAGTGTCCTGGTGTTGACTAGACAAAGTAGTCTGCTTTTCATTTATGATAGTGCAGATTTTGAAGCAAGAGAAGAACATCGCAGTCACCTATTTTGACACCTTGCCAATGACAAAATAGGATATAATGACCCAGGGTTTGCTGCACCTTTCTCTTAACTGCTGCATCAGCTGGAGACTTCTCCATAGAAGAGCATTTGGTCTCTAAATTGTTCTTTCATTGGGAAATCCATTATTTCCCTTGCTAGTCATCTCAGTTGCTGCAAGGAAATGTTTTTGTTCCTTGAAAGAAAAAAAAAGTGGTTTGTTTGTTTATATGTTTGTTTGTCTGTTTTCCAGCATGGTGTATCTAGATGCTAACCATGTTTAAAGTTCTCTATACTAAAAGGTTCTCCGTTATGAGAAAACTTTGTCCTGTATAAGCATGTAGAGCTGGTGAGTTAGAAACATTTTCATCTTCTCTATGTTTAGCTAAACAGTGGGAATTTTCTTAGTTTCTTAATGCAGTATAAGATTTCTCATTTTTGCATATCCTCTCTGAATTCTTCTAGTCACACAGGTATTCATTTCCATCGCATTCTCAGTCCTCTGATTTGCCACCAGCATGGTAGTAAACTCTATTTTCTTAAATTAGTAAAGCCTAATTTTCTTACTCGTCCTGTTTATGATGGAAGACAAGTAAGCTAAGGGTGAAGAATTTTTGCATTCAAGGTGTACAATACATGTTTTGATTTCAACTGGTTATTTGGTAAGGAATGACCTTTAATAAGGCATCTACTCTCCATTTGATCACTCATTTTTATTAAACGTCTGTGAGTATTATAGAATGTCTAACTAGTCTCAGAAATTCAATTAAAATTATCCCATGTTAAAGCAATTTTTGGAAGCATTTGCACAGTCATATATATGTACACACAGGTCTGTGTCATAAATGTCATGTTCTTATGATACAGTTAAAAGAATGTGGCAGAGAAAAAAGACCACAAAGAGAGAGCAACATGGAAAACACATATAGTCTTCTTACTGAAGCTGGTGATGGTGGGAGTCTGGAGAGTTGTCTTATCATGGATGCCATTGTAATGTCTTGTTAAAAAGTGAATAGTATGCTTTCAGCTTGCCTTGAATGTAGTAACATCTCCCCATTACTGACTCTACAGGACGACATTTGAAAGCCTGAGGTAATGGAAGTCTGATCTGCTCTGCACTCTTGACCTTAAGATGCCACAACAGCCATAACGCTTAAGGTTTGTATCAAAAATGGGGTTAATCTTGGCCATGATCTGGCAATGGGTGTTTGCAGCCTACAAAGTCAATTGTATCCTGGGCTGTATAAAAAGTAGAGTGGACAGCATGTCTAGAGAAGTGGTTCTTCCTCTGCACTCTGCTCTTTTGAAACCCCACCTGGAGTACTGAGATCAGCTCTGAGGTCTTTAGTACAAGAAAAATATGGACCTGTTACAGCAGCTCCAGAGGAAAACCACAAAACTGATCAGAGGGCTGGAGCACCTCTCCTATGAAGACAGGCTGAGAGAGCTGGGATTGTGCTGCCAGGATAAGGCTGCAGGGACACCTTATTATGGCTTTTCAATATATAAAGGGGGCTTATGAGAAAGATGGCTTTTTTCACCAAGGCCTGTAGTGATGAGACAGGAGTCAACAGTTTTAAACTGAGAGAGACATCAGCTTTAGACTGAGTATAAAGAAGAACTTTTTTATAATGAGGGTGGTGAGGCACAGGTTGCCCTGAGAAGCTGTGGCTGCCCCATCCCTGGCTGTGTTCAAAGTCAATTTGGATGAGGCTTTAAGCAAGCTGACCTAGTGGAAGGTGTCCCTGCCCATGGCAGAGGTTTGGAACTGGATGAGCTTTAAAAATCACAAACCATTCCATGATCTGCTAAGCAACAGCTTCAGGAAATGCTGTCTATCTCAGACACTAATGGATGAGATGAACTACCTTCTGGAAATGTCTGCCAGAGGGCATATCATCTCAGAGATACAGCTGTCCTTTAAATTTCCCTCTCAGGTGCTTTGTTCTCTTCATTGAGTATAAAGGGAGCCTGGTAATCTTCTTTTGTCTGATTGCATAGCTTGTAGAGAGCACAAAATATGTGATAGGAAGACCACCCCATCATAAATTTGGTGAAAGGCCGATAGTCTTCCAAAAGAACACAGCAAGAGGTGTGCAAGTTTCAGTTGTGATCTGACCTGTACTTGCATAGCCACTGGGAGCTGTGGTGAGTGCAGTTGGATTCACTGTTGAATGAGAAAGCTGTTGCACTGCCAGGCAGAGGGCAGCAAAACTTGAGAGTCCTCCTAGGAGGGTGTCTGAGAACCTCTGCTGGTGTAGTCATCGCAGAAATTGGAGCAGCAAGTCCATGACAGACGATGTGCAGGAGTTAAAGGAAGTTGGGAAGTGTCAGAAATGAACAAATAATTGGAGGTAAGTGATGCTGGAGTGGAAGGAGGTTACTGCGGCTGCAGTTTATGAACGTTTCCTGAAGGGAGATCATACTGTATCTTGGAAACATTAGAGGTTTTGTCCTTCAGTGGACATAACTAGTAATGTAAGGAGAGGAAAATGACACTAGTGCCAGCCTTTGGCAGAGAGATCATCACCCAAAATTTCCTCTGTTGCCACCAACCCCTCTGTTGGATTCATTCAGGCTTAGGTAATTATCTAAAACAGATTGCATGAGATGCCCCTGCAAGTGACCTTTCACAGATAAAAGCGGGAAACCTGTCTTAAAGCAGGGGCTTATTTTTTAAATGGCCATGGTTAAGGGAGATTAATTATAGCCTCAGCACTCAATCTAAGTTAATCACCTAGGCTCTGCATGTCAGCTCTGTGAAGACATGTGGAGCATTCGCCCAGTCTTTGGGTGGTGGTTTATGATTGCTGGGACAAACCATCCTCCAGAGTGGCAGTTTCTCTGCACTGATGACAGAGAGTGTGGAACCAGAAAACTCTTCAGAAAGGTGCTTCAGTGACCTTCCTAAAAATTCAGGCAGGATGAGCATGGGCCTTTAAGTGTTTGCAGCAAAGGCCCAGAGACTTTCAAGAGCTGGAGTTGGGTCCTGCCTTTATCACAGACTGACTGTGGAATGATCAATCTATCTCCCTCACATTTGGATATATGGTGGAGTGTTCCTAATACTAACAACTGCTGTAGGTGCACTTAGTTGGGGTTTACCTCACCTACTATTTATCATTTAAAACATAAATGTTGAGTCCCATCTGGACTGCATGTCTAAGACATAAAGTAGAATAAGTCGTCTTCTTCCCTATGACAGAGATGAGACACTAGCACGGGTTGCCCAGAGAAGCTGTGACTGCCTCATCCCTGGCAGTGTTCAAGGCCAGGTTGGATAGGGCTTGGAGCAGCCTGGTCTAGTGAAAGGTGTCCCTGCCCATGGCAGGGGGCTAGAACTTGATAATCTTTAAGGTCTTTTCCAATCCAAACCATTCTATGATTCTATGATCTCTCAAAGTATCCATTTCTGCTTGTGATTCTTTCCTCCCTAGCTTGAATGAAACTTACCTGTAAACAAGTGAAGTCTCTGCCTTCCAAGATTAACATGTCTACCAGACAGAGGTAGAACTCTTAAAGACATTGTCATATGCCTTAGGGACACAGTGGAAAGTTTCTTTTGGTTTCAGTAGTGAAAGCTGGTGCACTGAAAGCAAGAATGGTCTAAATCTGTTTTGTTTTCTCTCCTAAATTAACATTCACCAAGCATGGTAACAGTAAGGCAGAAGTGGTTTTTCCACTGATACTAAATAAATGTAAATTACATAGGTTAACCCAATACAGCCGACAGCTTTGGACATTATAAATTTTCTCATATAAAATTCAAGGCTAGCAGGCATACATTTTTTATTTAAGAGAAACACATTTATTAGAATAGGTGAAAGCTCTAAATCTGACCAATATACCTTTGAAGCTACCAGCTCTCTGCTTTATTCCGTGAACTTAAGCTCCCTGAAATATGGCATGGCTTTATATTTCACAGCATCCATAACATGGATTTATCAAAGGTCACTATGGCAACATCCAGGCAGTTCGAGACAAATACGCATATGAACATAGAAACAGGACAAAACAAACTGAAATCGCCCTGTTTCCACCCAGTCTCCCCCCCTTCCCTTCAACTCCAAATTTAGATGAGTGCTATTATTAATACTCCAGTAGATATTACCTCAGCAGAGATTGAAAAGCAGTAGAGGGTTCACACTGCATGCATGGAGAGGAATATCAGTGTTGCATAGGCACATTGCACGCACAGGATCACCAGGGCTGTGGGTAATTCCGCAGAATAATTGTATTGGCATGCGTGAATTCTGGAATCAGAACCTCCTAATGTTTGTTTTGGCCATGTTTCCATGGCAATAAGTGCACTTGCTTTTAATTCTCTAGTTTATTACTAGTCTTCATTCCTAGTATTTGGGGGAGAGGATTATTCACATTCACTTTGGAATTCGAGGCCGTATATAGATAATCCTGAATTTACTAACAGTAAATATGTAAACATAAATATAAATATACAAATATAAATATAGATATAAATATAGGTATAAATATAAGTATAAATACATACATAAATATATGTATAACTATAGGTATAAACATAAATTATAAGTATAAATATAAATAAATATAAATGCAAGAATTAAAAAAAGAGACACCCAGTAGAGAATCACAAATCCTTACACTGACAATGAGATGGATTTTCAGAAGTGATTGAGAGCTTTGAGGCATACTGATCCCCATTTATAAATAGTATATGAAGCTGTCCTTTCAGCTGAATTTGTAAGGTACTTTTTTGCTTTGTTTTGATAATTTTGGAAAATGGGGCACTTTTAGCTTTTTTGTTCCCTGGAAGGAAGGAAAATTGGCCAGAGAGTGAAGAAGTTCAGAATATTTTTCTGCTTTACTGTTCATGTATATATTCAGACATTGTTATATATTGCACCCACAGACCAAATCTATATGAAAATGTATCGATGGGTACGCAGTTGCAAAGTGAACTCGGTAATTAAGATAAGCTGAAATAAAAGTTGCTTGTGAAACCTTCACCTTTCTCCCCATTATTACATGTTATCTTGCAACTTAATATACGGTAGCCTGTTATATTTAAAGGCATACCTCCCATGGATCCAGATTAACGTAAAAAGTATCTGGTTATTCTGGTGTCCAGGCTGAGCTCTGAGTGCCTGCTTTGGCAAAAGTTTACATATTTGATACCTCATTAATCTCATCTACTTTATTTGTCTAGAAGTAATTTCTTTCTCTCAGCTACTCATTTTCTCATAGTGGGGAGAAACAAGCATAGTCAGAGGTGCTTGATCTAATATATTACTATATTGGGATAAGATCAATTACCTTCCAGAAGGGCTAGGGCAGGTAGATAAATCCCACATTATTTATTTATTTGAAGAATAATTCCTTGACTTCAGTTGCAGTTAGGAGTGCTCAATACTTCATTAAGGTGCTGTGAACTAAGGATGGCATAGACTTGAGGGAGATCATCTAAAACATGTTTATGCTCCTTCTGCCTGTTACACATCTGAAAGTCAAATCATAGTGTGCACAAAAAATTCATGAGTGACCACTTGTGTGAAGTTTGTACAAAGCAACTTTGCCTGAGTCACGCAGAAGCTGTATGAAGGAGTATAATCATTACAGTAGGGCTTTATTTATGGAAATGCCTCTCAAATTCTGCAACAATTGAAGCAAATGCCATAAAGCTGACAACCTCATATACTAATTGCCCCCCTTCAGATGTAGACCTTGTATGTACTGTTCTCACTGAGGGAAAAACAGTGGTATGTCATGCAATGAAAGACTGCATCAGGTATACTTTTGAAGGGGCTGATACAAGAATGTTTTAGACTGTCTTAATTTTGGCAGTTTCTAACACTGAAGAATTTGATTTTCAACAATAAGATTGTCCTTTTAGTGCTTCCCCAATGAAATTTGATATTAATTATTAAATAAAGGGGGAGATAAATAGTAAATTTTGGCATGTTGCCTCATATAGGTACCCACACATATCTTCCTGCGATTTGCAGCATAACAGAGGAATTCCTAGAGTGGGACTCTCATCCTTACTTCAGGTAGAGTAACCCTTTCTCAACAGATTGCAGAGGTACTGGAAGTACAGAAGGCACATGATTTTCAGCAGGTTGAGATTCTCCTGCTTCTCCTTGTGCCCATAGGTAGCCCTCATCCCTGTCTCTCTACTTGTTAGTTCCAGGGTTTTGTCATTAATGCTTTGTCCTGGTGTTTATAGTAGCCAGTCACAAGGGAAAGGAAGAGAAAAAGCAAGAAATTCAGAATAATTAATCCCAAGAGCTGAAATACAGATAAAGCAAAATTTTTAAAAAGTTTAAAATTATCTTGACAGCCAGTATTCCAAGCCTGCCCTATAGAGCTATATAATATTATGTTCTTTTTAACTTTTCCACACTTGTATCAGCCCATTCCAGAGCAATAGTGTGCTTTGGTACACACATACAGCACCTTCAGAATTTTCTTAGCCACTGTGAAATGCATGAAAACACATTCAGGACTGTAGACTAACTTACTTGAGAACCCATGAAAGACAAGAGGTGATGAAGTTACTTGGAAAAAAGTGGGGTATAATTTTGCTTTAGAAAAAGAAAAAAAAAAAAATTCTCAAGCTCTTTTCCTGGAAACTAATTTTATTTCATTCCCTGTAAGAGCACCATCAGCAAATCATTGTTAACAATGTATTGAAAGTTAAACAAAATAATAAAGTGGTGGTAAAGAAATCCAGAGGTAAGTTCTACCTCAGTGGAAAAGAGAGTGAAACGGATATTAATATTTTATGTGGTGGAGGTGACAAGTGAAATGAGTACCCATTTCCCCTCTCCTTGGTACTGTGCACAGATATGCATCTCCTCACTCACATGTACACATTGATGCCTACATTAGGCACAGATGGGAAAAGCTTTTCCTCTTATGGGTTCTGACTTGCACTAAAGACCTCCTTTAGCAAGCACATAAACACATGGGTACCCTTATGCAGGTACTTAAATACAGTTGAATTCAGTGAATTTTACGCATGTATAATCACACAGTTATGCAGTTAATTGATTTGGTGGTTAGACTCATGTCTCACAAGGCTTTCTGTGATCAAACCACTCGAGAATGGGATTACTTTTGAGGACATGAAATCATTAGGATTAATTTTGAGGCATCTTATAGACTGATATTACTCCTAGGAAATCACAAATGTTTTTTCTGATTGGATCAAACACAAGAACATAAAATGGTTATACACACAGATACAAATACATATAATCAAACCACTGCAAATGAAATTGTTGGTCTTGTTAAAACATGCAGAGGTCATAGAGGTCATAGGACCTGTTATTGAACCTTGCTGTGCACTAGTTAACTAAAGTTTTACTTGGGAAAAAAGGATGGCAGTGTGTGAATGTCTCAGACAACTACTGGAATTCAGTGTTGGCCACTGGATTTGATGAACAAGAAGTGAACCAAATACACAGAGTTCAGAGGAGAGCAGCAAGAAAGATTAGAAGTCTATCTAACATGGCCCATAAGGGAAGACTGAGGTAATTACACCTACATATTCCAAAAGAAGGAATATATGTGTACATACTTGTGTATAATATGTATAGACACAGCACAGAAAAACTAAAAATTTGGGGTTTTTTCTTCCATGAACTATCATTCATCTTATTACCAAAAGAATCCAATTCCACATTTTTTTCAAGGTTGATGGAATATTAATGTTCTTGTCTTTGCTGTATATATGGCTCCAAAATATGCCATGATTTCAAGACAAGATCTCCAGAGCTTTTTTCCCTTAATTTTGCAGCTCAAATACTACTGACAAAAAAAAAAAGAAAAAAAAAAAAGGATGGCCATAGCAGCCTTTACAGGGAAGGACAGATTGATGTTCATGCTTAGGGAGTAGGGATCCAGACAGGAGATGTGTAGATGTACTTTCTGACTTCAGTAATTTTATCTAATCTCATCCAGTCTCTTAGTCAACTCATCTGATTTCTTTCTGCCTCTTTTCTTATTTCTTAGATGAAGACAGTATTCCTTTGTTCTGTGTCTGATCTGTTTTCATACAGAAGGATTTAAGGAATGAGACGGCTTCTCCCATGCACTTACAGAGCACTTTGTATAGTGACTTGAGGTTGTAGAGCAGTATGCTAATACATACCTGTGTTTGATTGCTACCCAGAAGGAATCAATACTGCTCCATCTATCTGCTTAGAATATAATAGGCTTAATGGATTCTTAATGTCCTCCAGTCTCAGAAGGTAGAAAGTACCAAATTCTCCATTTTAAGTTTTTCTGGGCATTGTGTTCGTAATATTCCAGATCTAATAAATGCACAGTATTTATTAATGTATTTATGTGTTTTATACCTCTTCTCAATAAATCTGAGCATTGGAGTTGACTGCTGGTTGCTTTCTTGACAAAACTAATGGTGGGAGGAATTTGGCTTCAGGACTGGTTTATGAAAGTTTTACTGTATTATAAATCCAGAGCCTCTTGACAGTTGGCAGCACGGATTTTACCCTCTGACAAGGTATTGGCTTCCTAGTATGTTGTAGCTGCTTAAATTATTCTCATATTATGCTAAGCAAGTCTTAGAGAGTTTGTGGTGACTGGATGTTTCAGCAATGCCCTTAACTTTGACACCTGATAAGCAGCTGTGTAATATGAGAAACTATGGAGCAGTTTTGATCAGTACAAGAAAAATGACTGCTGCAGGGGTTAAGAAATTCTCAAAATACCCACTTTTTCATTATTAATCATAGCATCATGGAATGGTTTGGGTTTGAAGGGACATTAAATCTCATCTAGTTCCAGCCCCTTGCCATGGTCAGGGACAACTTCCACTAGACCAGGTTGCTCCAAGCCCCGTCTAACCTGGCCTTTAACACTGCCAGGGATGGGGCAGCCACAGCTTCTCTGGGCAACCTGTGCCAGGGCCTCATCACCCTCATAGCAAAGAATTTATTCCTTATATCTAGTTCCTTATATCTAGTCTGAATCTATCCTTTATCAGTTTAAAGCCATTCTCCCTTGTCTTACCCTTTGTCAAAAGCCCCTCTCCAGCTTTCTTGTAGGCTGCTTTAGGCACTGGAAGACTGTTATAAAGTCTTACCTTAAGCTTTCTCTTCTCCAGGCTGAACAACCCCCGCTCTCTCAGCCTGTCAGCATAGGAGAGGTGCTCCAGGTGCCAGAGCATCTTCACAGACTCCTCTGGACTCACTCTAACAGCTCCACATCCTTCTTATGCTGCGGAGCCCAAAGCTGGACGCAGGACTGCAGGGGAGGTCTCACAAGAGCAGAGTAGAGATGGCAAGCCCTATCCCTTGACTTGCTGGTCACGCTGCTGGTGATGCAGCCCAGGACATGGCTGGTTTTTGGGCTGCAAGTGCACACTGCTGGGTCATGGTGAGATTCTTGTCACTCAGCACCCCCAAGTCCTCCTCCTCAGGGCTGCTTTCAATCCAGGCTGCCCCAGACTTTATCTTGCTTGCGATTGATTACCCTGACCCATGTGCAGGACCTTTCACATGGCCTTGTTGATCTTCTTTGCATGAGCCCACCTCTCCAGCCTGTCCAGGTCCTTCTGGATTGCATGCCTTCCCTCCACGTGTGTGAACTGCACCACACAGCTTGGTGCTGTAGGTAAACAAATAGCAATACAGTGCATGACTTGAGAATATGCTCCATGTAAACATCAGAAGATGGAGATATCTGCTGTTGGATAGAAAAGGGACCCCAGATTGGGAGTCATTCATATTCATCCTTAATTCCTCACAGCCTTATCCCATTTTTATTAAAGAAATGTCTGGGCTCACCTTAGCCTCCTGCTGTATGTTTTTTTTTTTTTTGTTTTGTATTTTTCTCAGCACTGCTGCTCTGGCTAAATGTGGAATCACAAAACCCGTGTATTAATGTTTCAAGAGATGAAAGGCATGAATCATGATCAGTGTGTAAGGACAGAGTCATGAAAACTTTGTTTCTGTGCCCATTGCACAGATGTGCTGGGTACATCTGCAGAGATGAACAGGTTGGTACTGATTTAGCGAGAAGATGCCCACAAAAGACAATGGTTACACAGTTCTATGTGTACCTTATAACATATTGCATATTTTTCTTACACTCCGACCTGGTTAGTATCACATCTGTGATTCCTGAACATAGTTACTGACTAACAGAAATGTCTGCTGTAAAAAGTAAAAGTTTCAGTCAGAGCTACTCACCTGAGCATATGTGGTCTTCACTAAGAATCTAGCTAACATAACCAGTATAGTTTGAGAAGTAACTTGCCTCATCTTAAAGTCTTTGCTCAACATGGGTCAGATGAACCAATGCTTAAAACGCTTATTTCTCTGTTTTCAATCAAATGGGAACCTAAGTTATGAACTGCGATGAAGACACCTAAGGTCTAAGGATGAAACACACTCTGATGAAGCTTATCCTTCCTGTGAGCTGAGCTATGAAGCCAGTAGTCTTTCCTGCTTGCCTGAAGTCTCAACAGCTCCTTTTCTGTCTCTTCTGCTGGTGCAATGATGCACCATCAGACATTCTAGTTTCTCCTAAGGGGAGCTGTGGGCTTTTCAACAGGCAGGATAAATCTCATTATTGCTCCTCCCTAACACACAAGGCCAGGGGGATACTATTAATTACTCTATCTGTATAATGACAGTACTTAGATCACTTGTATTTGGTGAGGACGTCTAAATAAGAAGCCTGTCAAGCCTGTTTCTTCTCTGAAGAGGTAACATATTTTTTTCATCATTAATTCCTGATAAACAATGCCTGGATAAGACAACTGAGGTGTGAGACATGCGTATGGCCAAGACTGTAATTTTCCACCAGCCCACCAGAATCTGCTTCATCATATATTTTTCTTTAACTGCTCTTTTTGGGTTTTCCTCCTCCTTCTCCTCTTGCTCCCCAAACCATTCTGTTTCCTGCCTTAATGGAATGATTTGAGGCTCTGCATAGACTCCTAATCAGAGAAGACACACTTTGAGAGAAAGACCATTGCAATTGGAAATGAATATGGCTTTCAGAAGCCAGTTGCCACAAATTGAATTGGGCCAGAGATAACAAGCCGTTATTGTGAACCATGACCGAGGATGTGTGTGGTATCTCCTTTCTCTTTCAGAGAGTTCTTACAGAGATGCTGATTCACATGCTGTCTTCCTCCTTTGGCTGAGTAGAGCACCAACCTTTGGGGCTGTCAATTTACAGCTTGAAAGACACACATGAGATGCACTGGCAAGAGGTTTCCAGGCAGTAGGGTAAATGAGCCAAAGAATTCAAAGCCACAGTCCCTCTCATTCCTACCCGCCAGATTATAACTGCAGCCAGAAGTGAGATGCAGATGAAATGAGAGAGCAAGAGAATGTGGTTACTGTACTGAGAGGTATGGTCCAAAGAAGCACAGTAATTTTGTTAGGGCTTGGGCCAGCAGAAGGGGCCCAGAGTGGCAGAGAGGGAAGAAGATGAAGGAAAAAGAAGGGATTATGAAGCCCATTGCCTAAAGCACATTGCCTGGTGCTGCTGGTTGCCTGCTTCAAGGCCACCCACATAGGGTAAGTGACACTCATGAATGACTTAGTAAAACTCATGGGATCTGTCAAGGCAGTGAACAGGAGTCTCTCTCTTCGTCAAAGAAGGAGTCATTTGAAAACAGTTGTGAGGGGGGAATAGGAGTGTGTGGGGGTGGTAATAGAAACAGCAGCAATGAGAAAACATGAGGTTTTGCAAGCAGGGCTGAGGTGGTCAGCGCTACCTTGCTATCAGCTGCAGGCACTAAGACCGATGGTGTTCTTCCCAGACCTGGTGGCAGATGCCAGCTTGGGGGAATGAGTCAGGCTCACCATTTTAATTCTTTGGACATAAAACTCAGCGTGAGGTATGAGGGAGAGCTGCAGTCGTGCTTGACAGAGGCCACCTAGAAAAGCCAATGTTGCTCTTAGTAGGCTGAGTTACCTCATCCTGAGCCAATAAGCTGGGAAAAATTGCGGCACCTCACCCTTCACCAGTGCTTTGCATCTCCAACTGGTTGCTACAGTTCATAACAGATACAGAAAAGCATTTGAAAGCTCTCCAAGCTGAAGGAACCTCATGAGGCTTTCTGAAAGTAATAAAACTACTTCTTCCTAATCCCTGTTTTTCTTCCCTCTTTTTTTTTTCTTTTAAATGCTGGTAAGGCTAAAAAATGACAGGCAAAAGTCCAGGTTCAGGTTACATCCAGTTGCTTGTGTACTAGATTTTTGATTTCCAAAAAAATTGGAAAATTTAGTGTGACTACTGATGCAGTGTTGATTTTATAAGAAAGGATTTTCCCTGTCCCATTCCACAGAGTAATTTCCTTTCCAAACAAGCCCAGAATTTCAAGAGTTAGTGGTAAACTTGCCTCAGTCTTAGCATAGAAAGAGGTGATCTGCATAGGGGCATTATTACCAGATTCAAACCTGGCCTTGTTTGCCAATGAAAAGTCAGAGGGTTTTCAAATGAAGTAAAACTGCAATTGTGTTTGGGCCTAAGTGTCCACTTTCTTTTTTAACTATACATTAAAATCCTTTCAGTGCCATGTTTGAGATACACAGGTTTCTCACTATTCAGCAGTGCACTAGCTAAAATAGGGTACTTAAAGGACCTTGCAATCAAAATAACTGAAAAAAATAATTGTCTCCCATCTTGCACAAGTTAAGGCACAAACAAGAATGGGTTTGTCACTGATACCTCTGGAAAGTTGCTGACCTCTTCAGGCCCCAACCAATAAGCTGCTAATAAAGTTTCCTTCCTCTAAAAATATATCTGTGACTTGCAAAATGCAAATCAGAGCCAATAGACCCTTTCTTGTGAATTCACCAAAGACAGAATCTCTGAGAAACTCCAAAAATGCAACAGAAACATCAACTTCAGTTTTCTTTTGTTTTCTTTCTGACTTGGCACAACCTCTGAGATTTTGATCTGCCAAGTTTCACACAGCTCTAGTTAATTCTTGTTCAAGAAGCAAGTCTTCTGACTCAGAGTCATATCCTAAAATTCTTCCTTATGAAGGTTTCACACTACTGAGGGCCAGCAATGCAGATCCATTTGCTGATGTGATTTGACTAATCCCTCTATAATGAGGAAGTGGAACAGCTGAGATGAAAGCTAGAGCCCTGACTGTGCAAAGGTATGAACTAATAAGCAAAGCTAAGCTAATATGAAGATCCGGGCACTCCAGGAGGGAACTTGAATCAAACTGACTTTGGTTGTTGTGATCAAAATGGATGCCAAAAATGTTATTGAAGGGTCCAAAAACTAAAGCAAAAAGTCAACAATATTACCACCTGTCTGTTCATTCATTATGCTATTAGCCATTCAGTGACAAAGAAAACCCAAACTAAACTTACCCCAAATTTGAATGCTTGTCAACTTTCGTTGTCACATTCACTCATTTGCAGTTGACAGCAAACATCTGTGGACTGCATTCATGTCACTGAAGAAACACATACATCTGTGTGCTTCTAGGGGTTTTTAAAACTGTGCAGAGAGGTAAGATCATGCAAGGAAGGAATGTAGCAAGATTAATATGGACTGCATTTAGTCCGGGATAAACTCTATGAACAGAGAGATTTATTAGCCCATGGAACTGAATTTATAGAAAAAACTGACCTACTAACTTGAGAAATTCAAAACTATCCCAAAACCACACAGCAGAGAATATGCTGTACATCCTTGGTTAACAGATATATATCTTTCTGAGTGGCATTTTCCAGTCTCTGAAATATAAGAATAATATTTTGCTGTTTATGTTGCTGTGAGGCTAATGATGGTGCTGTCCTCACAGAATAAAAAACCTAACTTGACCCTAAGGAGTTTCCTTTTTCAGTCATCAATTAAATACATTTTTTAACCATGAATTTTCCTTTTTGTAGTATGCCTAACTCTATCCCTATTAAACAAGTATGCAGACACAAAAAGAATTTTATGAGAATTTAATGTTTGGTGGTTTGGTGGGTCAGAGCTTAAAAAAATAGGGTTACTGTTAAATTAGTAAGGTTAGGAGAATGGAAAACCAAGACACAGAGTTTAAAGTATTGATGTCAGAGATGCCAGCAGTGACACAAGGGGGAACAAATAGAATTTGCTGCAAAGCCAATTCCACAATTGATTAACAGTAAAAAAGACAGCTTGAAACAAGTTTTAATGGGTTACTACCATTTAGATGGAAAGACTTGACATGTCATTTTGTGATATGTTATTTCTTTTTGTACAGAGGGACAGACACATGGAAAATTCCATTGGTTAAGATTCTCATTTTCTTCTCAGAGTGAATTACTAGTTGTAGATCACTATTGCTGTGACAGCTAACTAGCTAGCCAGCAGTTTCTCCCAGAAATGTAAATTAAAGTACTAAGCTGCATTATACTGGATATGTGAAGGGTACCCAATTCAACTGTCTGTGACAGGTATCTAATGCCATTTAAGATGCCTCAAAGTATTCCATCTGTAGGTCTACAAGAACACAAGGCTGGAGCCAAATTTGCCAGGTGCAAATAAGTATTCAAAATACCTTACATGTCGCATGGAACCCCAGACACTAATGTGTGGATGGCTGAAGCAAGCCCACATCATTCTCCCCAAGTAAGCTGTATGGCATAAAATCTAGAAAATAACCCAATGATAGGTCATGATGCTGAGATGATGATGATGAAGGAGGGTGAGGAAGGTGGAGAAATAACTGGCCAGAAAAGGATGAGGGGGGAATTAACAAACACATTTCTGGAAAGTTAGGTAGGAAGAGAACTGGAGAAAGGTGGCTCTACAGAGCACAAGGAATGACAACTCTCCGTTACAATGGGGGGACACAAGCACTGCACAGAAATCATTTGGATATTCCAAGTTGATAAAGTGGGATTGTGTTACATTACAGTCATCTTCTGCTCCCCCAGCTTTTCAAAATGAACTACTCTGAGCTCATCCCAGATAAAATAAGCCTTTGGCATGTGTTCCAAGACCTTGATTCCACTGCAGACTGACACTTGGAGCCACTCACTAAGAAGGAAAGCAACATCACCAAGAGTTGGCAGCTGGGTGCCACCAGAGACAGTGAAAACCTTCGTGCAGACTAAGAAGGAAGAACTGCAGCCCTATCTCAGGCCAAAAGGAAAAACTTTTCTCTGAATTAATATCCTTCACTGACATTATTAATCAGGCTGACGCTGGGCTGAGCATATGAGGAGAGGACAGAGAGCAAATTCCTTTTACACCAATAAAAAAAGATCTCCTGAAGAAGTTCTCATCGGTTATGTCCACAGACATTCCAAGTCTCAAAGCATATGAACTTTGTTCAAGTAGTTCCTGTTTCAAATGCCCCCACAACTGCACCTGTATCCTTTGCATTAACATTTGCTAAGGTCTTCCAGGACTCTTGGTCACAGCTGATCAGATTGCTCTGAGCTTTACCAGCCGTCACTGCCTGGATATTTGGAGTCAGGTTATGTTTTCTCTAGGGCTCTGGAAAGAACAGTTTCCTTTGGGGAAGTGCACTCCCCAGCTGCATTTGAACAACGAACAGTCAGTCTCCATCAAGAGACCCAGAGCAAGCCTGCCTTCATCATGTGGTGTGATGCTCTCAAAGATAGCTTTAAAAGTTAAAACCCTAAGGAACAGGGCAATTTCCCCAGGAACGCACAGAAAAGTTTGATGAGAGTGCGCAGATGTAGCTAGACAGTGGTGGTTGCTCTGCCTGGACAATTTTTTGAAAGAGAATACTAGGGCTTCCTCTCTAAGCTGCAATTCATAGAATCACAGATTCTAGACACAATCCTGAGTGTCTTCCAACATATCATGAGGATCAGCAACACAGGTGACAGGCTGGTATCACAGAATTAGAGAATGGTTTGGGTTGGAAGGGACCTTAAGGACCACCCAGTTCCAAACCCCCTGCCATGGGCAGGGACACCTTCCACTAAGCCAGGTTGCTCCAAGGCCCATCCAGCCTGGCCTTGAACACTGCCAGAGATGAGGCAGCCACAGCTTCTCTGGGCAACCTGTGCCAGGGCCTCACCACCCTCACAGGGAAAAACTTCTTTCTAATATCTAATTTAAATCACTTTTCTGTCAGTTTAAAGCCATTTCTCTTTGTCCTGTCCCTACACGCGCTTGTAAAAAGTCCTTCTCCAGCTTTCTTGTCCATCCCATTGGGTATTGGAATGGTTCTCTAAAGTCTCCATTAGAGATGTAGTCCTTCAACTCTACAGCTCTTAGGTGGCCCTACTCAAATGGAAAAGCAAGCCACCACATCACAGTTATGATGGATACACTACTACAGCACACAGCCTTTAACCATCAGATATGTTAAAAATTTTCCAAAGTATTTAGGCTGGCTAAAGCTGGCTTGCAATTTCATCTACTGAGAGTATAATCAAAATATTTCAGTAGCATTTGTATTTCCCCACAGAAAACTGTAATTTCACATAAATTGTGTTAAACTTTAAAGATCTAGACCAGCTGTCCTGGAAATTGCTGTATGCTTATTTTAAATACACTAACGTTCATTGCTATCTTCAGATATTAGTGACTGACATGGTTTTTAATGCTATGGGTAGATAAAATTCACCTTTTGAGAATTCCTGCAAAAGAGAAAGCTATGGATAAATAAGTGGTCCTGTACAGAAACAAAGAAAGAAAACAGATTTAAACTATTTATTACCAAGAAAGACTGAAATACAGAATGAGAAATAACAAAACAATAGAAATATTGATATAAGATGACCAGTTAGCATGAATGAGCACAATTTGGAAGCCTGCAACATTGCCCCAACTTAAATCAGCTGAACAATCTTGGGTTGTGGGTTTTTTTCAGTTTTCAGGGTAATGTGGCATAGAGACTACACACATTGTACTGTATATTCTAGCAAATGATTTATTTTTTATGTTTAGTTGGCTTCCTGTAAACTGGTATTTTCCAACCATAAAATCTTTCCCAGATATATTCAAGGGATCTGTTTCCCTCAGTCTATGAAGGTGCAAGATAATGGAATGAAGCCTAAACATATTTAATTTTCCTTTGTTTTTTCTTCAACAATTGCCCTCATTCTGCACTTCAGCAGTAAAATGCAGATGCTGAATGGGAGCAAATGAAAGGGCTGTGCTGCTTTCAGTCTTGGGTTATTTCTGTGGAGTTTTCTGAAAGCTGAGTTGCTACTGAAATTAAACTGGTTTCTGTAATAGTTATGCCAAATAGACAGATATGTCTCCAAGTCCACCACCCAGATATAAGATCTCAGGAGCTGGACTAGCAAAATGGTCCCTGTCTCCAGTTTGGGGCAAGAGAAAATAAAGAGTGAAGGAAATTTGAGAGCAAGACCCACCATGATTTCTTTTCTTTTTTTTTTTTTTTCAAAATATGCATTTCAGGCACAAAATAACAACAAAAGTCAATAGTTATCTAACTTTCAGAGACATGATTTTCCAAGACACTGCCCATGGAAAGGAGCCTTTGGCTGTCTTTTTTGCTGTTGTTTTTCCTTTAGCCTGTCTTGAATCATTGTAGTATAATCACATCCTGCAGTCACAGAACTAACATTCCCTTCCCCACCTCTAAGCAATAAGTACTTGGAAGGGAAGGGAACTGATAAGCATAACTCACTTAGCTGGTATATACAGTAGATCTTCTTCACAGAAAGAATTAAAGCACTTCGTGTATGTATAGAATTTTATAGGATTTCATTTTCCATTTTCTACCTCATAATTTGAGGTCAAGACTCTCTCCCATTCCCATACCTCTTCTTCCACCATCACTTTGAACTTTGCATGACACACTTCCTTACAAATAACTGCACTCGTTGGCCTGTGGATTCAAATGTCATGGGAATGACATTTTATAAATGTCTTTGTGTTCTGTAACTCATGTGCTTTCACTCATGTTCTCTCTATCCTCCTGTATGTCCAAAGACAGCTCATCCAAGTTAGTCAGGCAAAGCTGGAGACCAGAGAGCTCAGCAGGAGGTGGTGATAAGCCCACAAAATATGCTGATGCTAGCCTAGCCACAAAGCAACAAACACATGTGGCAGATGGTTAAACTAAGAAGGTGATTGGTAGAATCTGGTAGAAGCATCTTCTAGCATAAGTCATAAAATCATAGAATCATAGAATGGTTCGGGTTGGAAAGGATCTTAAGATCATCTAGTTCCAACACCCCTTCCAGGAGCAGGAACACCTCACATTAGACCATGTCACCCAAGGCTCTGTCAAACCTCACCCTGAACACTGCCAGGAATGGATCATTTACCACTTCTCTGGGCAACCTGTGCCAGTGCCTCACCACCCTCATAGCAAAGAGCTTCTTCCTTGTATCTAACCTGAACTTCCCCTGTTTAAGTTTAAACCCATTCCCCCTTGTCCTATCACTACAGTCCCTAATGGAGAATCCCTCTCTGGCATCCTTGTAGGCTACCTGCAGATACTCTATGAGTGTGGCCATCCAGCCAACTCTTTATCCACCAAGTAGTCCATCCATCAAATTTGTGTTCCTCCAGTTAAGAGACAAGGATGTCTTCCGGGACATTGTCAAATGCTTTGCACAATTCCAGGTAGATGACGTCAACGGCTTTACTCCTACCTATCAGTTCTGTAGCGCCATCATAGAAGGCCACCAGATTGGTCAGGCATGATTTGCTTTTGGCGAAGCCATGCTGGCTGTCACCATTCATGTGCCCTAGCGCAGTTTCCAGGAGAATCTGCTCCAAGATCCTGCCAGGCACAGAGGTAAGACTAACTGGTCTGTAGTTCCCCATGTCTTCCAGTTTTCCTTTCTTGAAAATGGGGTTATATTTCCCTCTTTCCAGTTGTCAGGAATTTCACCTGACTGCCATGATTTTTCAGATGTGATGGACAGTGTCTTAGCAACTTCATCCACCAGCTCCCTCAGGACCTGTGTATGGATTTCATCAGGTCCAATCAGGTCAGTTATGTTATTGTGCCTTTAGGTGGGTGAGTGAATGCAAACAAAGGTCACATCTCTGAAATGTAAAGCAGCATCAATAGTACTGCAGCAATATTAAGATGAAAGATGAAGGACAGTTGGCCATTGTTTCATGGAAATCCAAGGGTGCCTTGCACCCTTCTAGGAATACAATGACAACACAATGGGGATTGAGGAAACATCTTTCCCTGCAGGCAAATGGGTGAAATTAAGCCAAAACTGTGACTCCAAAGACTACTTGTTTGGGCATTCCGGTACTGGACAACCTTCCAGAAGGGATCCTAGCCTGTGGACCTGACAGCTACAACTGTCACTGAGTTTGAAAGCAATCTTCCTGTTTCAGCATGGATTCAATGTAGGTACTTCCATTCGTATCCAATATAAACCTTGCTCTGAATCTTAGTGTTGGTTCCATTCGGTAGATTTGAGTCACTTTTTGGCTTGCTCCATTCTGACGTCAGAAAAAAAAGCATAGCTGCCCTGGGAGACAGGTCATCTCAAATGTATTATGATAAAAAATCTATCATTATTTTTAGTTAGAGGGCTTTGAGAGTTCAAGACTATGTTAAGTCCTTCTACTTTTAGAATTTTATTGGAAAACGTGGATTAAGAGCTCGGTTGCTCTACTATTGCTCTATATCTAGGCCTTAGCTGAACTACCTTACAGAAGGACCTCTTTCTGCTTTTTTCATAGAGAACACGGGGTGTGCTTGTTCTCCTTTATAGATGGCTTTATATAGGGAAAGAAATAAATTGAATTACTTACTGTATTTAGAGACCACCTATCCTGGTTTATGCCCACTTTGACAATTTCATGCAGTGTTCTCAGACACATTATGTGTCCCGAATGGCTGTGAACATTCATGCTCTGACACTGTAGTAGTTGTTAAAACTTCCATATTATCACTGAAGATCTAGCTGATACTGTCAAAAAGTCTAGACATTTTCTCAATGCTTCTGTCCACAAGAGTGCAAGGCCACTACAACTCCTGTGTCATAACTACCATTGTATTTGCATGTGTCTTGGATGTCATCTGAAAGAGCGCTGGATGCCTCTAATTAGGCAAATCTTATTTAAAGTTTCTGGGTTTTCAGTATAGCCAGTGGAAATACACCAGTTGAGATATACTGTTGGAGTCTAGAGAGATGTTTACCTGGCCAAGTAAGTGGGCTCAATTAATTTTCCTATGGTAGAAGCATCTGTGGCCATTAGAGATGCTCTAGTATAGCTGGGACATCAGAATCAAATTATCAGATGTGTCACAGGACCTGTAGAAAACCTGTGCCTTTCAGAATTCTTGCCAAACTCCATATGCCAACTCAAAGGGAAAATAGCAGTGAAAGGGCAACTGAAAGAACCTCTGGATAAGTATTACAAAATTAACTGAAGAATTCTCTAGACCTTATACCTGCTTGCAGACACCCACACTTTCATGTCTCAACCTGCAATCTGAATCTGTTTCAAGGCCAGGTTGGACAAGGCTTTTAGCAACCTGGTCTGGTGGGAGGTGTCTCTGCCTGTTGCAGGGGGTTGGAACTGGATGATCTCTAAGGTCCATTCCAACCCAAACCATGCTGGGATTTTGATATCAGCCTGTCACCTGTGTTGCTGATATTCATGATATGTTGGAAAACACGCAGGACTGTCTTTTGGAAAACTTAACAGAATTTAAGTGTCCAATATGTAAAGGAGAGATGTCCCTACAAAAGTTCTAAATCTCAACTGCATGTGAAATTGTCTCAAAATGAAGCATTTTGCAGTTCTGAAAGATAATTCTATCATCAGAAATTCTTCAAGAGGTCTCTATACTTTGGTATTGAGATATGACACAAAAGCACACTTTGAAAAGTTACAATTTTCTGCTGGATGGACATTTTAATTTTTTTTTTTCAGCTACACAGTTACTCTTTTTTTAGTCATCCTTTTGAGAAATTTTGGGCTTTGCTTTTTTCTAAAGTTATCCAGAAAAGTTCACAAGTTCCATGTAATCACCAAGATATAAGGCTTTAAGAAACAGATACCAAGCATTTTAAGACTTGTCATAAAATTTCCAGGTCTGGCAATGCAAGCAATGTCATAATTTCCTTATGGCTCATTTTTAACCTTTTCTTTCCGTCACAATAAATGTTACTGCATTTTTTCTTGTCTGGTTTTATGTTATAGGAATAATCTGAGTAGTCCAGTCTTTGTGGACTCAATTGATTAATCTGGCTGAATTCTTTCACCTTGGGGACTGACTCATCCTATTTTTTCCTGACTTCTGTAATGCCTGTTTCTTGACATTTAGCTCTCCTGTGTCATTGTGGCCTGGATTCATACTTAGTGATCCTTTTCACTCCCTTCACATTTGTTGTGGCACCCTTGGGCACAGCATATCTTAAATTCAAAGTAAGTATGGAACAAAACACATATGGTCGCTATGTAGTTCTTTAAATTAGGTCAGTATTTTAATAGTGATGGAATTTTAATTACATTTTTAAGGCCTACGACTACATCTGACACTTTACTGCACTAAAAACCCTCAAATGCTAAACCATATGCACATGCTGCTCCTGGATTCATGTCACCTAAGTCATGCTTCCAAAATTTAGGGAATGTATTTAATTCACAATTACTCTAGGCTAATGAGTTCTGGATAAAGATTAATACCTTCAGAAGACAATTTCTCAAGTTTTGAGATAGGTAATTAAGGCAGCTCGGTCTGAGACCTTTCATATGATAAAATTATGTAAAATAAAGTATCTTTCATGTATCTAATCTCAACAACACAATACGGTGTCTCACTAAACTCAGTCTTTATAGTCAAGAAGAACAAAGAATAGATTTCTGACAGAAGCCAGTAACACTTTGGAATAGACTAGAAGGTCCTGAGTCTCATCACTGCACAAATAAATTTTCATATATGTGTGTACTGAGCTGAATGGGTCACAGTACTTTTCCTTCTTTAAGAATAAAAGCCCAAGTATGTAATATATAGGATTTATCTTATTTAAGTTTAGGTAACAACATAAGAAAGAAGTGGACCTGCTGGAGTGAGTCTAGAGGTGGGACACAAGAGTGATTGAAGGGCTAGATCACCTCTACTGTGAAGACAGGCTAAGAGAGTTGAGGCTATTTAGCTTGGAGAGGAGAATCTTAGAATCAGCTAGGTTGGAAAGGACCTTTAAGATAACCAAGTCCAACTGTTACCCCAGGACTGCCAAATCCACCACTGAACCATGTCACTAAAAGCCTCATCTACATGATTTTTGAACACTTCCAGTGACAGTGATTTCACCACTTTCCTGGAAAGCCTGTTCCAATACCTGATCACCCTCTCGGTGAAGAAATTTTTCCTAATATCAAATCTAAACCTCAACTGGAGCAGCTTGAGATTGTTACCTCTTGACTAATCCCTTGTTACTTGGGAAAACATACCAGCCACCTCCTTTGCTCCATCTTCCTTTCAGGCTAGAATGCTGTTGGCTGCCTTGGCCACATAGGCACAAGCTGACTCATGTTCAGCCAGCCACCAAGCAGCACCCCTAGGTCATTTTCTGACAAGCAGCTTTCCAGCCACTCTTCCCCAAGCCTGTAGCATTGCATGGGGTTGTTCTGGCCCAAATGCTCGACTCAGCACTTTGCCTTGTTGAACCTCATATCATTGGCCACAGCCTATAGATTCAGCCTGTCCAGATATCTCTGCAGAGCCTTCCCACCCTCCAGCAGATCAACACTCCCACTCAACTTGGTGTCGGCTTCAAATTTACTGAGAGTGCACCCAATCTCCTCATCCAGATTGTCAATAAAGATACTAAACCAGACTGGCTCCAATACCAAGCCCTGAGGGACACCACTAGTGACTGTTTGCCAACTGAATTTGACACCATTCACCACTACTCTTTCTGCTTGGCCATCCAGCCAGTTTTTTACCCATTGAAAAATACACCTATCCAGGCCATGAGTAGCCAGTTTCTCCAGGAGAATGCTGTGCAAGATGCTACTACCGGTGCCTAGAAAGGCCGACAAGAAAGCTGGGGAGGGACTTTTTACAAGGGTATGTGGGATGGGAAAAGGGGGAATGGCTTTCTTTCATCTCTTCCAATTCAATCAGATGGGCTTGGCATAAAGCAAACTCAATTTTTCACTTGATTTATCTTATAATTTTCCCCAGAGAACTTTATGCAAATCTGCCAAGCCTATACCATGCTGAATTAAAATGCCAGGTCACCTGCAAGTGTGTCTTCTCCAAAATTGTGTGATCACTGGAATTATCTTTCCCTAGGAGACAGTGCTTTCACATCCTAATAAACAATTCAGTGTCAAGTATTCCAACTAAAATACTGGCAATAAAAGGAAGTTAAGTTTGAAATTTATGATTCAGATGAGCATATATCAACACAGATTAAGGCATACTTACAATTGAGGTTTTCATGAACTATGGCAAGCAAAAGCTCCAGTAAGTGGACCACTTGTCTGGATGGAAAAGACCCAGGAATATCATGGTCAAATGTATCATTTTTATGACTTTGTGGGGGACCTTTTTACAGAGCTTCCCGGTAATTTAGACCATATATTATACTGCATCCATTTCACCCTGTAAATCTTTTTGCAAATGAAGCATGGGAATATGGAAGTGGACGCACATAACAAAATTTAGAAGAAGCAAAGAAATAGCTGAAATTCAGCTATATCAGTTTAAGGGTATGCAAAGAATGGATAGTCTTCACTTTTCAAAGATAAACATGGACAGAAATCAGTGCCTGAGTTTGCTGTGATTCTGAGGGAACTGATATTCTACCTTAGCACTCAGGAACTTGGACAGTGTTGCAGAAAAGCCCAAACTGGAGATCTTAAAATTACTCATATTTTTATGTTATAATTATGATCTGAAGAAGGATCAGATGTAAGCTCACCCCGAGCATTTCCAATTAAATATTTTTAAAATGTTCAAACTTTTTAAAGGGAAAATAAAGTTTTATAAGTACTTTTAAAATGTATTTTCTTCATAACAACTGAAACTTTTTAATTTCAGTTTCAAAGTTATTGGTAAGTAGAGTAAGCAGGACAAATTAGTTGTTTACCTAGTAAGCTCTGATTCAGTCTCTTGGAAGATGTTAGCACAGCATCTACTTTGTTAGTAGAAGTTTTTTTGGCATATCTGTAGGAATTAAGCAAAATATGATGTCACCATTACTCTGGTATTAGTCTGGAAGAGAAATCTGTGTGGAGGGTAGTGGAGTCTGAACCTCAGTGGACCTATCTGTGTACATCAATGATGGGCTTGGAAAGCAAAGACCATTGAGTCTTTATCCTTGCCAATTTGCAGTGTGTCTGTGATCCTTTCCATCCGCCTTGACATCTTAATTTGTAAACTGGAGACTGTTCTTAGTTGTATCAAAATTAGGGCTTAAAATTAGAATTCAAAATAAAGCCATTGAGCTGGTCTTATAAAGAACATATGCTACAGGCAAGAATGTCTAAGATGGAGATGTCGAAAGGATCACAAATGGGGTTATGTTTACTATTACTGACTGCATTGGGGTGTCCTGAATGACCAGTTTATATTTTACACCTGATTTTCAGACTGCAGCTATTCATATGACTCTATTTTTTATACTGAAATCCACAGTGTTATATAATGCTTTTCACTACATGGGAATTAAACAGGGAGTTAGTGCTTAAATATCTTTGAATGTTTATGCTTTGATGTCTGTGTTCCTTAAGAGCAAGACATTATCTGTTTACTATCTACTTTCAACAAAAGTTGGAAATTTCAGAAAGATAGGGTCACTTTTACGCAATGTCTAGTACTTTTTTTTATGATTTCTCAGTAACTTTGTCATAAAATTTGTCAGTCTAATAAAGCCAAAATATGGACGAGGGGTAGAAAGGAAGGAGAAGAAAGTTGACCTAAAAAAAAAACCAAACAAAAAAAACCAACTACACTCCATATGATTTTCTGAAATGAAAGTTTTCAGTTAAACTTAGCGAATGTATTGTCTGGGTTTGGGGATTTTTTCTTAGGTGTTTCACTTTTAAATTACATTTTACCTTTTTTTTTAGTTCAAGCTCATTTTCCCATTACTAGCTATAGATTACTACAAATGAGAACATGGAATAAAAATCTTCTTGAGGCTCTGCTCTTCTAATAGTTTGCACTAAATCATGAGATTGTTGGTGCTTATGGGCAACATGAACCCAAGTCCTACTGATTTTCAATAGGAACAAAGGACTAAAGGCTATTTTGTGGTCACATATTACATGCCAGCTTAGATCTAGTGCCCTATGTGGCTTCGAAATTCAGGAAAATATCTAGGAACTGAAGGTGCACATCCTGATTGCTCATAATTTCAACATATTGCTTGTAATTTCATGTGTTTAATGTAGAGATTTTGACTGTTTAAGCAGGAACCACTATTTACAAATTCAGGTGGAGGTCTACCTCTTGAGTTCATCAACCTAGCTTCTTCCTAAAGGTAATGGAGAAAAACAGATAACCAGTTCATTGAAATATTTCTAAGAAAAATATAAATTCTTCCTAAAGGGAACAAAGGAATATTTTAATTGTGGAAGAGCATCTTAATGAAACAACTGCCAAGAAAGAAAGAAAACATGCAGGTGCATTCCTCCCTAGTATTTAAAGCAAAGCTGGGAACGTTGCCAGGCAGGTTACTCTTTGGCTTCAAAAGAAGTGAGCAAAGTGCCGCAGTGTTTTTTAACATACTTTGATTTGTCTAATTTGAGGTGATTGTAGTCTGCCTATCACTACAATAATTTGCCTTATAAGAAGCCTCATAAGAAGCAGCAGAGAAAGTCGTAAAGCCAACCAGAGAGGAGATATGTCTTTGAAAACAATTATGACCTGTGATAAAATGTTATACATTTCATGGTGTTTTCAAATAGCTTTGCAGCTGTTTGAGTTTGTTCTCATGTTATCTGTATGTCTTTTCCACTGAATGCAAGTGACAAAGGTAGAAGCAGGACAGAAAACAGAGAGAAGACCTCTTTGGTTGAAAAGACCCACAGCTTGGTTCTCCTGCAGCTTGTTGAATGTTGCGTTTCTGCTTCCAAGGGAGAAACATTAAAACAGCTAAAATGCTGAGTAAGCTTTTTTCTGTTTATATTGTACCTTTTATCATAATTTATCTATTTATTGACATGCAAGATGAGGGAACTTTTATCTTGCTGCAAATTCAGAGCTGACAAGCACTTTGATATTTTTTTTTTATCACTCACGAAAGCTCTGGATAGGCTAAAGGCTATGAAGTGTCCAAGGCATACCACAAACTGATACTTTGGTGATAAAGATGCACTTGGACAGCAAGATGTGATTTTTTCCTCTTGAGAAAACTCACCAATTTCTAGTCTAAGTACTTGTTAGCATTCCTTTTGTGTAGGCATCAGTACACCAAGAGCTTTTACACCTTTGCAATCTCCCAGTTCACTGCTGGAGGACATCTTCATGGCAGGGATGATAGGTATGGCACCTCTTTGAAGTGAGCAATGTAGCTGATAGCTCATGTGCCTGTTTCTTCAGAACGTCTGCAGATTTGCAAACTTCTGTTTGTAGCATGAGGCACCAAGGTAATGGCTTTGAGCTTCCTTTTCTCACTCTTCAGGGCTGGAGACTTTTGGGAAATTGATATAATGTCATGAACCAAGGTGGCAGACCTAAGCTAATATTTCCTATGATGTAAATTCTCCCAGAAGAGATGCAACATCACATTTAAAAGACCCCCTTTTTCTACTTTTATGAGGTCTGTCACATATCTCAAGATACAAAGGCCAGTTCCTGCAACTTATCTATTGAGACAAACATTGCTGTATATGAGTATCCAAACACCACCTGCTTTCAGTAAGCTTTGCCTACATAACACCTCCTGAGATAAGGCTGGACTACTGGTATGCTTTCGCAAACAGAAAGGTCAAACTCAGGAAACAAAAATGAAAATTTGAAAGTATCCTATGAGATCTGGAGAAAAAGAGTAGCAACCAGAACGGCCCACCATCCTGGACCATCAGGGTGATCAGTGCATCAAACCTGTCCCTTCTGCTGAATACAGGGAATTCCAGATTGAGGTCTGAAAAGTTTGGGGAAGTGCTCTTTACTGAAATAGATTTTTTGTAACTGTAGTCAATGACAAAATATAGATTTTCCCCCACTATGAATGTGTCCCATTTTATTCTGTCTGTTTTTTACTTGTGTCACTCTTACCTTTTTCATAAGATATGATCTTCCATCTTTTTTACAGGAAAGCCTGCAATAGTCAGGAGCTTTGGTCCATTTTAAGTCACAGCTTTATTGAGATGTTATTGCTTAGATTTAAAAAAATCTGGCTAGGGACATTAAAGAAAAAAGGGTTTTCATGATCAGTGTTCATCCTGTGCTCCTTGAAAGTAAATACATATTGAAATTAAATTATAGTAGTCAGTAATTGAAAGGGGTGGCCCACCTGATCATCCAAAAGGACAGTACAGGGGTCAGTGATCAAAAGGCCAGTAAAATTGTCATTTGAAAGGGAAATCATAAAACTGGAAACATGAAATTCCAGTCCCTGGCAAACAGAAAGTGCGTCCTTGCTTCAACTCTTTACAAACTGCACAATTTAACTGGGAGTGCACTTGATGTATCTAACAGTGCAAGCAGGAGGTTATAGATCTCCAGGACACTTAAGCACACACTTATGTGGCATCTGCTTAAGATTATTTACCCTTTTACAGCTAAGGCTTAGTTTCAAAAGACTGCTATGTGAGGAACACACCACAGGTGCTTTTTGCCCAGGCCTTGACCAGGCTACTATACACTCAATATTGCCTAGGTTATTCATACTTAAGTATTTTGTGAGATTCATTTTTGTTACAACTTATGGGCATGGTTCCAGAGGTAGCACGGGCCAGTGATCATCCTCAACAGATAACCTGGGAGCAATGACCACAGTATGCAGTAGCAGAAGTTGGATATTTGGATGGGAGCTGGTCTCTGCCAGCTGGCTTCATGTCTAGAAGATGGTCCTTGTCTCATTTTAGCTTATAATATAAAGTATTTTGGAGCCAATTACTACCAGGTAGGAAAGAGCGAATCCATCTGAAGTGTTTGGGGTCATTCTGCTGTAATGAGGGTTCTCTTGGAGCTGCAGAAAACTAAAAATACAGCTAGTCTTTAAAACATTACTGGAATCTGGAAGTTATTTGACATTGTCTCCAGAAGTTTCTTCTGTTAAGCTGTTGCTGCACTTCACAGAAATGATTGCTTTATTCTGCTAATGTTACACACCTACATATTATTGGTTTATGATACTTTGTTGGAAGGGGATTACATTGAAAAGGCTAGGTAAGGAAAAGATAGAATCAAGTGCTAAATCAGTTTGATGTTTGTGATCTTCTGAACTCTCTCACTTTTAAGTCACTCCTATCTCTTTCCCTAGTAATCAAAATATTGTAAGAGTAGAAAGGGCACTGGAATAAAACTATTTTAAAGTGAAACTTTCCTTTTCACACAGGTGGAAGCTCTTCTTCATCTTAGTCTCTGTAATCTTGGTCTTGATCCTAGAAGACTACACCTGTACACACTTTGGCCTATGTCAAATGGAGTAGCGTTCAAGCCCTCTAAAACTGGGATCTTAATCTAGCTCAACTCATTGTTCTGGATGGTTGAATAGACACATAGACAGAAAAACTTCCTATAGGTATCAAGCAGAAAGAGATAATCATGGTATTATACTTAGCATATAATCATGTAAGTAAGTATACTTAGTATGTACTCACTTATTCTACTAAAACAAGCATCTTGGTGTGGAGTTCATATTGAAATACAGCTGCCAACCTCTGCTTCTGAAACATAAAACAAGCACTGAAATAGGGTATATTGAGAATTAAGTAGAGATAGTGGCACTGCTGACTGGTTTTGTAGAAGGAGACTCTTCTGATGGGAGTTTTTGAGGAATAAGATAACATTGGGGTACTTAGACCTGTAAGAGCTGGCTTTTGACACTCTCAGGTGCATGGTCTGTACATGTTTAGGAATCTGCTATCATACAAAAACAATGTTGTTGGGGTGTTTTATTTTTAATAAAGTGATATGGGAATCTAAATGACTTGGTATTGGTCATTGGAATTGCCATGAAATTGGATGAGTCTCTGTCTCAGTGCACTGCCGATAGTTTATATCTATATTGCACTGGTTTCATCAATACAGACAATACAAACGAGCTACTCTAAGCTGTCTGGCCTGAGTCCTGATACAAGGTTTACTATAGCAGCGTGCATGTCAAAGTAAATTAAAAATTGTGCTTGAGAAGCAGGGAGAAATACTGTGACCAAAAATAGATGATGTCTTGAACAAGCCATTTGAAAACCAGTTTGTTCACGCCTATGTTGTATTATGAACTTTTGTATGCCTGTAGACTCATAAAAATTATGAATATGTTTCTCTTCACTGAAATTAAAGTGTTTCTTCTTCAATTAACAAACAAACAAACAAAACATGATTTGCATGAAAAAGCATTTATCAACTTAAGAAAAGGAAAGGACAAAAGAACACAAATCCAAACCCCCAGCCTAAAATACGTAACTTTCATCTCAGGATTCCTGGAAAGTTAAGTTAATATATACTTCATTTATAGACTTTGAGTCCTTTAGTAGGCCTAGACTTCAAAAGTCCATGTGTTCATTCAAATTATTCCACAGTTTTTGGAAAAAACTTAGTTTTCTCACTTAACTGCAGCTGATGTGAAACTTTTACATGCTTTGCTACCTTCAGTGAGAATAGAATAGATTTTCCTTCTTATTCTACACTATAACATCTGGCCACAATTAGTTTGAGGTCTCACATTTTTTGAGTAGACATCAGCAATAATTTGTATTTCTCCCTTCTCCTTTTTATATGCAATGTGTGGGACACACTTCCATAGGGAGCTAAACCAGAATGTGAGACGGTCATTCCTGTCTGCGTCATTTCTTTCCAAAATGTATTGCTCTCAGGACAACTTGATGGCTCACGTACCAAAGTCCATTTTTTCCTCCTTTGTCATTTCCAGCATTTGTCACCACCTCATACGTTAAGCTTTAAGCACTATCTAGGGAGTTGCATAACTTCTGTGCAAAATTCAAATACAAATTAATGCATAACTTAGGCATTAAGAAGAAGCCAAATTATCCTCTGTTAGAACACAGGCAGCTAAATCATTCTTTAAAAAAAATAAAAACTTTTGCTATTTGCATTGGGTCTGTGAAGACAACACTAATTTTTCATTTTTATGGCCTTTTAGCATGAACTTCTTGTAAGCACATAACCTGCTTCATGATTGAATACACAGAAAAACAAAACCCCCAAACAGGCTTAATATGAAAAACAGTGCTAAACTTTAGGCTTGCAATGAAGAAAAAAAAACAACCCCCAAACCAAGCTATTACCAGAAGGCTTTTTATTTTAGTCCCTTTCACAGCTGTGTATTTGCATTGTAAGTGAGCAGCCCATAGTCTCGCTGCATGCATCTAACCCCTGTGCAAAATAAAAGCACTGGTGCTATGATGGTGAAGGATGCCATTGTCTGAGTGGTGAAACTCTCAGAAAAGCCCATGAAATGCAATGCACCCTGTGCGTTGAGTGTGGTGGTGAGTGCAATGAATCACTGGCAGCAGGCTAAGGACACTGAAGCGCCCTGGCTGCTCTGGTTTGGAGGGGTAGGGGTAAGAATATGGGGATCAGGAAAACTGCTCAGTCTCTGTAGGATGGGTTCATTCAACCTCATTGCCTCTACTTAAAAATTATTCATTTACCTAAACTAGAGGTTCAGCTTTAGATGCCTAGTTCCATTCCAATCCTTAGTGGATTCGTCTCTTCTCCATCTGCCATTGTAGAAGGATTTACATCTCCCATGGGTCCTAAGTTCTACCTGCCAGCCACATGTGTATTCTGCAGGCATTTATCTGTCATGAGATGCATGTGCTTAGGCAACTGGACTGTGTCCTCACTATCTAGGTCACTGTTTATATAAAAGGAGAGAAACTGGTACCTCCAGAGGCTGATATATTCAGTTCTATGTGTTTTAGACAAGGGTGATGGATTGCTTTTCTCTGCTATGAAAAAAGCCTAGACACTTTAATTAGAAACTTAAGGTTGGAAGCTGTTGCCGAATCTCAGGTATGCAGGGCCATCTGAGATACATCTGGGTATCTGTAACATCTGCACAGGGCTGGCAGATACAACACAGGACTGGTGAAAGCTGTTCTCAAAGAGCATCTAGAGGCTTAGCAAGATGTGCTATGACTTCTAATGGACTTCTCAGTTTAGGAACTTAGAAATATATACCTCTCAAATGAACAGGTTCTGCTGCCTAAATATAGGTACTTTGTGCCACTTTCAACGCCCAACTTGCTTACAGCTGCCCCTCCAAAGGACGCAGTTTTCCCACAAGCCTTGATTTAAGAGCTCTTTGCACTGTGTGCTCCAAATTTGCTACATGTATCTCCAAGAAATGGCTTGCTAGCACTACTGTGTCCTAACCTTATTTTGCTTGCTGAGTCCCCAGAGATTCTTCAACATTAGTTTTCCCTAAACATTAGCTCTGAAATTCACATACATGAGTAATTTCTGTCAGTTCATCATCACTCCATGGCACTTCAAATGTTTAACAACATCCCATGAGAGTGGCAAACTTCATATGATGATGGGACACAATTACTTTTGCCTCTGACACCACTGGGACCTCTGTCCCCTAAACCAATTAAAGGATTTTGATCTGCATAAAACAAGAGACCATGGGAGAGATCTCAATGTAGAACATAAGTATCAATTTGTATGATACTTAATGATTTCATATGACGTATTTAGAGAAAGGAACAGTCTTTGGCATAGGCTACCAGCTGAAGTTAGGAGTATGTGGTGCAGTCTGGGACACAGAAGAGGTTCATGATAGTCTAAGTGCGTGAATACCTATCCCCAAGTCACTGCATTAGCTTCAGTGAACCATTGCTCTACCTTCTGTCAAGAAATCAGCTAATGCCTGATCTGTGTTGAAACAGTCATGAATGAAATTTTCAGAAATTTAACCTTCTGATTTTTCAATACCTTTGTTTTCATTTTTGATGTGTTCTTATACCCATATTTCCTCTTTTGAAACCCAACTGCATATTGTAACTGATGTTGTAGGCTATTTCATGGGTGGAATTCAGTTAACAAAAACCAGATACCTAAACTGAGGTGCAACCGTATGAGCAAAATGTCTTATGGACCAAACTCAGATGTCTTTTTGAAGTTAAATAAAATCAGTTCCTAATCTTAGCTGACTGTATTGACCAATATCCATTTGCTGTGATAGGAATCTAAACATCACTGATGCATAGAAGCACCTGTGCACAGATATGTGAGGGCAGAGTGGTATTCAGCTACTTAAATACAGATATTGAGTACCATCTGAGATGTTCTTGAGTACCTTGTCTCCAGCTGGTGCTGCAAAAGTGCATGAGTCTCCTGTAGGTCCTTGGTTATACCTTTTAGCCTGGTACAGGTGTTGCCAATATTGCAAGGTCTTTCAAATAGCACTGGATGACTCTGGGCAACTGAATTGAGTTGCAGACCTCCACTGTGTATACAGAGACCAGACAGCCTATCTCTCACCTAGACAACTAAATGCAGATGTCTTAATCTGAAAGTTTAATCTACTAGAGCAGTGGATATAAACTAGTGCAGCCACCTGGGGACATGGTTCAAATGTGTATCCAGCCCCACAACTGAGATTTGACCCACAATGACTATGGCTCACAAACATCTATTCTGTCCTGAGAGTGTTCCTCAGCTATGTTAGAGAAAACTGAACTAAATTTGTCTCTGGTGGAAGTCATTCTTCTCATAGTTTCTCAGGTGTCAACACTGCAAAGTAAGTGCCTCAAAAAGCTATAAATCAAGTCAATCTGTATGATGAAAGAAGGAACAGATGGATGGAAAAGAGACCTTTCCTTCCTGCCTGCCTTCCTTTCCATGGTCTGTTCCTTCTTTCCCACCTGCCAGACAGTGCTTTCTCTCTCTCTATAGTAGGGTTTGCATTTCACATGGTTTATTTTCACTTACTTTGGTTTTCAGTGCTCGTCTATTTCACCAGCATCTTTGCAACCCTTGGGAACTGGAGTACACTAACCCTGAGCTGAAAGGGATGCACAACATATTAACTGTACACAGTTTTTGTCAAAATCCAAAATTATGAAGTGTAGTTCCCGATAGTAATGTTTCTCAGACCTACAGATTTTAGATCAATGATTTCACATAAAGGAAATTCTTTTCTATGATAGCCATGCTCCTTCACTGACTGGGACCCATCCTTGATAGGTACAGGCCAAAGCAGAAGAAAATTGGAGAAAAATTAGTGTAAATGGCATAGACACTGGAGGTATAAAAGGTAAGGATATCTGGGAATATGTGAAATATGAAGAATCATAGAATAGTTAGGGTTGGAAAGGACCTTAAGATCACCTAGTTCCAATTTCCCTGCCATGGGCAGGGACACCTCACACTAGACCATATCGCCCAAGGCTCTGTCCAACCCGGCCTTGAGCACTGCCAGGGATGCAGCATTTACCACTTCTTTTGGCAACCTGTTCCAGTGCCTCACCACCCTCACAGTAAAGAACTTCTTCCTTATATCTAACCTGAACTTCCTCTGTTTAAGTTTGAACCCATTACCCCTTGCCCTACTGCTACAGTCCTTGATGAAAAGTCCCTCTCCAGCATCCTTGTAGGCCCCCTTCAGATACTGGAAGGCTACTATGAGGTCACCATCCAGCCTTCTCTTCTCCAGTTTGAATAGCCCGAGCTTTCTTAGCCTAGTGATTGCAGGCTAATAGGTCCCTAAGCTTTAATAGAGATAAGGTGAAAACAGTGCTTTGGTGGGCCTGGCTAATCCTGGCAGCTATGAACAATTAAGTCTCATGCATCTTTTATTTTGCATTAGGTCCTTTCAAAAGTATCTAAATCACTCAAAAAAAGCCCAGCTAATAATGCAAGTATGGACAAAGCCCCACATAACTACTGTATCAGATAGGACTTGTGGTAGGATGCCATGCATGGGCATCCATATACAGCTGCAATATACTCCCTAACACCCAGAGATGAGCAGAGACCTGAGATCCGTGAAGATGTCTCCTGTCACACATCTCCCCCATGATACTTTGTGCCTTGAGCCAGCAGGTGAATGGACCTTTTAGTATCTGCATTTATGAAGCAAGAGATGTGCAACTGGGCAGTAACCAGGAAATGTGCATGGGGGAGATGTCATTTCTCAAACCTGCCTATAGGACCTTCTAGGTGGTGTATGTCCCTCTTTGCCAATGTGACTCAGTAGAGCAAATGTGACAGGGTATGGTCCAGTTTTTCATGGCAGCAGGAGAAAGATGAGATGATTGAGGGTACACACAAGCATACACATGGAGGAAAAAAAGACAGGGCTGAGCAAGACATTAATTTCATCCATTTCTGACATATTTTTCAGTTCTGATTGTGTCAGTCCAGATTTAAGGTGCTCTTTCAGCTGGGTTTAGTAGGTCAACACTGCTGAAATCTGGGAAATTCTATGTCCCAAGAAAGTTTAAGACAACACCCTGATAAAACACTTATTTCTGACCAACAGCTGCTCCTTTACCCACTCAACCTCCTGTTTGCCCTTAGGAAAGCTCTCCTAACAAATGTGTTGCTTCTCACAGCTCAGAGCAGGCTTTGGGAACCCCTCTGTGGGACACACTGTAGAGCACAAGGAAGAAAGAAGCCTCAGACTACTCAATGCTGTTGAATTTTCCAGGCTTCTGCTTTAGATGTTGGTAGAGGGTTTAATTAATTTCCTTGTTACGTAACCATGTTGACTGATTTAATGATGACTGGTTATAATAATAAAAGATTTATGTCCTTAGACATTATATATAAGCGCTGCTTTTGACACAGTTCATGGGGCTTTCCCAGCCCTCCTTTCAGAAAGATTTTTTTTTCCTTTTAATTTTCTCATTGAATTACTCACAAACATACAAATACTTGTAGGCATACGCACACTTTACTCTGCCATAAGGAAGAGGATGCCAACCACAATTATCACTAGGGACCAACAGTATTTCTTCCCTCACCTAGACTTGTCTGCTGTGAAAAAGACCAGTCCACAGCTTTGAGAGTGTGAAACATATGAAAGTATTAAAAGAATGCTGAATGTCAGTGCCTCATGCTTCTTCTCTTTAATCTATTGATAATTTTGAGAAAGAGGGAGATGAAAGTGTGTCAAAGACTGAGTTTATTCTCTTTCAGAGAAATGATGCATTGTGTTTGAGTACAAATAAGGTGTTCAGATTTCAATACCTCTAAATTAATCCTTTAACAACAAAACAAACCAAAACAAAATAAACCAATAAAAAATGCCAAAATAAAAAACTTACTTTGAAATTAATACACTTTTATCGACTGTTTTAGTTTAAAAATGTCAACATAACCTAGTTTTCTTTTTCATTTCTACTAGCAGAATTTAATGAGAAGTTTGGTGAAAACAGTATGAATTCATAACCCATTTATGTGGGTTATGTGTCTGTGAAAAAATGTTAGGGGTACTCATTCTCCTGAATTATGCAGCCATTTTTGTATAGATGAGTCTGAGGTATCTGTAGAAAAACTGTCTACCGGTTGTAAAAGCTTTACAAAAGTCTGCAGAATTAATCCTCCTATAAACATCTTTCATTTTTTATTGATATTTTCTGAATTTGTAGTGTGTATATATCAGATTGGAAGTATCTATTTAGGAAGAAAGTGAACAATCTGTTCTGTTTTACAATAAGGATAAAAAGAGCTATGAAATTAAACTGAAGTAAGAAAGACACAGGATACTTGGTGCAAAAATCTCAACTCAAAGAGCACTCCCTCAAAACCCCTACAAAACCAAAGCAAGTTGATATTTCCTTGGAGAAGAGGCAGGATGGTGTTTTTGTCCTTTAGTCTAGGTTTAAAATTCCAGGATTAGAGCTCAATTTATTACTTAAAGCAAGCTGGATAAGTTTTCCTTACACATGGATCAGTGTATTTTTCCATGTAGATGTTTTATGTAGATGTTTTATAGAGATGTTTTATTGAGAACTGTTTGGTTAGCAAACTCTCCTTTTCTGACTCAAATTAGTATTAGCAAAACCAGACTCCAAGAAACTGATTTTAAAAATTGGTGTGCTATTGTGTATGAAAACTACACAGAAGATAAAGAAAGATTTATGTTAAAAGTTCAGTGAAATCTGGGAACCAACACTGTGGTGGCAGTTGGAGGTCTCTGAAACAGAAGTAACTTTTGTTTGATGTAACTGGGGGGTCCTTATTTTTATGCACCTTCCTCCATACCATGACTTGGAACCAATGACTCTTGCCTCTTTCAGAGCAAAAAGAGTTTCTTCCGTTTTTATATCCCAAGAAATGTCAAAAATATCTTGCTCAGCTACTTGTAAGAAACAAAAAGTAATGAAAAGAAAAACCATGCATAAACCCATTTCTGTCTTCAAGTTAACTAGATTCTTAGAACATGTTGCAGTGACTTATGGATCCAGTGATCTGTAAAAGGATTTATACACTTAAAGATGGTAAATTATAGGCATTGAGATCAATGAAACTTGCAGATGAATGGCATGTGTATATTGGTCATTAGAAGAAACGTGTTAGCTGCCTATAAAAACTTTGTGGCTGTGGTTTCCTAAGTAGCTGAAATAATTTCATGATTTATTGCCACCCAGAGCAAGAGGTCCTTCTCTCATCCACATCCTCCCTTGGGCTTGCTCTGGAGCTCATTGGATCCTTCTGGGACCAATTTCATACACTGGCACAGGAACAAAGTTCTCCCTACCTCTTTTTTTTGCAGGGTTAATTTTATATGGGATTAGTGAATTGTGTCGGTCTATTGGGAGAGAGGAGTATGTGCCATGAGTGCTACAGGAATTGCAGGGGGAATTTCCTTTCCTCTTTCTTCAGCTCTGAGCTTTCAAATGTTTATTCTTGAATACATAAGCCTGAAGGATCATAACAAAAGCTTGAAACTACTATAGTAAGGGCAGGTACAAGTGGCTAATGGTGGTCACTTTTTTTTACCCCTCAACTGCATGGTACAGTAGCATACAGTTTATGTATCCAGGAGTTTCATATATTTCTTCTTTCTTTTTTGGTTATTCTTAGAGAATCCCCACTGAAACTGGTTTCCTCCTGTGTTCAATGCTGTGCAAAGACACCAGCAGACAAGGGAAGATGCTCCATGTCTTTGAGCCTCAGGATCAGTTACATGGCCAACACCCCAGATGAATTTCTTGCAAAGTTGTTACTTAAACCACAGTTTTTGTAGGAAGCTTGAGTGTCTCACATAGTTGTATATATCACACATATAACTTGAGAAAAATAAAAATTCAACCCTCCTCCTACCCCTTTTGCTGGCCCACTCAGCAGAAATCTCATTCCCAGCTGCTCTAGCCTTTCTTCAAAGAGATGACAGCTATTTTGCACTGTGGTGTGTCAGACAAAATCACGCTTCAATGGCAAAAGCCATTTGCAGACAAGTTTTACTCCTGTGAAGGGAAGGGAGTTGAGAGAGAGATGTAAGAATTAACCATATAGACCCAACAAACAACAACTATTCCAGCGAAAAGGATTCATACAGAAAGCATAATTTGATTTTGAGTAAGTCTTGCAAAAGTTAAAATCCTTCAGTGAGTACAGTGCAATGAGGCAAATTGAATTTTATTCTAAACTGAGTGAGGAGGTTGGATAGAGGCGTCCTACAAGGACACTCAAATGGGCCACTGTCAGATAGGATACCAGGATACATCCTTCTGTCTCTTCCAGCACCCCCTGGTTTGATAAATATTTCTCTGCATCCTGTATTTCACATCAAATCTGAACCTCATGCTCACTGACATCCAAGATTTCTTTTTCTATATGATTTGATGGCAGCTGCAATAAATCTACCAGAGAAATCAACAGGAAAATCCCATACTTTGTCCTGAGATGCAACACTTTCATGGTAAGAATGTTCCCAAAGAGGAAAGAACCCAAGCTGTAAGAGGAAAAATACACTGGATGTTCACTCCCTGAAGGTGGACAGCATTTTCTTGTGCTGTAGCCAGCTAGGACCTTCCCATGTCCCTCCTGTTATTGTTATTGGTGGGCAGGTCAAATTTCCACAAGATGGTGGAAACGGTCTGTCAGAGCAAAAGGGCAGCTGACTGCATGTGTGTGTGCCTGCAGCTCTTGTCTCCTGCAAGCACATCCCAAGCCCACCAGGAAGGGAGAGGAGCAAAGGAGGAATCAAGAGTTTGCTTCAGCTGTGGTTGATGTGGGTCTGGTCCATGCAAGGGGGAAAAGTGTCTGTGATTACCTTGGAAGTGACACTGAGGAACAGAGGCAATGAAGTTACCATTAGATCCAAGCCTCCAGGAAGGAAATGATGTAGAATCTGGTTTTTTCTGCTATTTCTTTAAGTAAAGCTTTTCGTTTTTCTTGCATTCTTCATTTTCTTCCCCCTCCTTCCATCACCCTATGGCATATGAGCAATGTCTTCCACTTCTGCTTCTCATTTCCTTTTTAAAAAATTTCAGTCTGAGTCTAATTTCTGCATGAACAGACAAGATTTTGAGAGAGGTGCCATACACTCCTCCCTCCTTCTTTGTCCACCCACAGGATAAAAGGGACAGATTCCCAGCAGCTGGGTTCTGATGTCTGCTGAGGTCTTTTTGCATCAAAGAGACGTAGTATCATGTGCAGAACAGCGCTGGAAGCAAGGTCTGGCACCCAGGTGTCCTCTGACACGCACTGCAGCATTGGTCTCCATTTCTCTTGCTCTCTTTCTGGACCAGTGAGTCCTAGATCCCTGTCTATACATTGTGCCAGCACAGATGGATTTGAATCCTTCTACATTAGAGGTGGAGCACAGTCCTATCCCAGTCTATTGCTTGATGATTTTGTTTTCCTAGGAAATAACTGTTTAAATTTGGAAAATTATGAACCTAGGCTCATATCAATGGAACTAGAAAAGATTCAACTCATATAACATCTAATTTGTCCCCTGGAGATAACTGTTGTGTTGAATGGAGAAGGCAATCGAGTAACTTTGCTGCCAATTAAGGCAAAATGGATAGTTTTGATGTACTGGCTGATGGTTACCAAAATGGGTAGCTCTGTGGGCCTGCTTTCTTTCACTGTACAAAATGTAGGTGCCTCCACACATGGAGACGGGGAATAGATACACTAAAATCTCTCCATGATCCAGCTCCAGAAGGGAAACACAGCTGAACTGGTATAGCGGGAAGCCCACATGCTCCTTTGTTTTCCTGGAGGTCTGTGAGAGCTCATGGTCTAAAAGCCTTGGCATGCTGTGTCACCAGCGGAAAGAAACATTACTGGACATCCCAAAAGATTTTTGCCATCTAATCTTAACAATGAATCCCTCCCTGGAGGTTCTGATTTTTGTTTGCCAAATGCAATGGAAGCTGGAGTTTACTAATCTGCATACAGTTTACAGACCTCTAGAGAGAACTGCCTGCTTTCTTTCTGCATGGTAATGTCAGGAATCAGCTTTCCTGGCCTAAGGCAAAGACGTGTAAGTCTTGGACATCTCATTCTGCATAGAGCCCAGTGATAGCTGCCAGCTGCATACACTGTGGTGGAAAGATCACAGAAGAGATGCTGTTCCACTACATCCTGCAGAAGAAAAGCAGTTTTGCACTGGGTCTGCACCCAGCCAGTATTTGCAATTTAATGGTTTTATATCAATTGTCAGCTCCCAAGCAACAGGACCTTCCCTGCTTCCAAGAAGGTGACCTCAAAGCCATTCCCTATCTTACAGAGCTTGTTGCAAACTGGTCTGCTGAATGCAGAAGACATGAGTTCTAGAAGCCATGCCAGTAATTAGTGTCCTCAGGAAACATTTGTGAATGTCCCAAAGAGCTCTGCTCTTTGCATATATGCTGCTGTACCTTGCCGGATAATTCCATGTCCAGTTCCAAACACATGTCTCCTTCTGGAAACAATTAACAGTCACTCTTCCTCCAAAAAAAAAAAAAATAAAGTCAATGATTCCTTGTACCTTACCGTGAAACTGAGAGAGAAAAAAATATTTCCTGTCTTTATAGCAGCTGGTCACACTACTCCAGAGCATCCAGGGAAGCAGGGCCACCACAATTTACTATCCTCAACAGGCAGTTATTAGAGATGTAAGCAGGGCTTAAACTTCATCGCCCTTTAGATGGAAGCTGATTAATTTAGCTAGGCAAGATCTGTACAGATATAGTCGTTCAATAATCTTTTATTAAGTCAGTAAAAGAGCTAGGAGGGCAAGCAAGCTTAGAGTCAGCAAACCCTTCTGAAGGTCTGAAACAGAAGTAGTGCACTTCAAGCTAGGAACATGTTGGGAACAATTACTCTGAGTGTAATTCAATTATGTTAACCACTTGCAGAAAGGATATATGAGGAGCAGGAGGATGTGTTAGCAAGGATGAGGTGGTAAGGTTATTAGTCCTTTAGGACAGGAAGGAATGATATGGATAATTATCCCTTGTGAAATAGTGAAAGGTTAGCAGAGGGTCAACAGTGAGGAAAAAATCAGTATCTAGAGTCTGTGATTTTTAGCATGCAGTGAAACAAATAATTTCACATATGAGGTTCATCGCTGAATATCCTGGTGGATATTTTCTGAGGACTGGGGCAGAGCTAGATGGAATCTCTGATGGAAAATTTTCTCCTCAATAAATAAAATGTTTCTGACCTTCCTTACTTTCTGCAATAGCAGAACACTTTCCATTTCTTCATAGTCCTTAGTGAATCTCCAGGTTGCACAAGTTGGTGTCTCACTGCTACCTCTAAATCCTATGAAAGATCCTTTCTCCTCTTGGCACTGTCATAAGAATGTGTCAAAGTCACTTCAGTCATCTGTGCTTGACTCACCCACAGTGGAAAATCGAGATACAAAATGATTAATCTCCTTCCTAGGAGCATCAGGATGATGTATGGAAAGGGAAAAGCATGTGTGGTTAAGGTAGAAGCGTGGTAGAAGGTTGTCAGGATTCTGTTCTCACTCTTGCACCTAATACAGCCTGTGAGCCTGGGACATGTCCCAGTTCCTTATGCCTGGCTGTAGCGTAAGCTTTTCTGGTTTACACCTGCATTGGAAACCATGACTGCTTTTGAGTCACCTAACCAGCACAATAATACCAGGACACTCTAAGAAATACTTTGATATCCTATGGTAGACAAGGGCTTCCTCTTCAAATAGCTAACCATCAAAAATAAATTGAACCTAGTCCTGGTTGTGTTTCTTAAGAGGTTGCACTTCGAGAAGAAGAAATGCCAGTGTAATGCCAATGCAGTCTACTAATGGCTTTAGAAAATATTCCATTGACAAAACTGAGGGCGTAGTGAGAGAGCCTGTCTTGAGTAAAGAGAAGAGTCTAACAGTCTGCATATTCATAGTGATCCAGGCTGTCCTATTTCAGTTTGCATAGGTATCGGCCTCATGCTTTATCAGAGCTAGTTTCTCTGCATTGACTATAAAGGCAGCCTATGGCAATTAGTTCAGAATGATCTAAATTTTAGCTAGTTTCATTTGGGCGGATGAAGCTTGTTATTGAGGCTGAGGAAACACAGTAGTGCAGGCTGTCCTGTTTTAGGTACTGGCCCTTCTTTATTGGTGAGACCAAGACCGAACATAGCAACTTTCCCCATTGGCTACTCTATCACTTGGACAAGGAAGTTATCATCAGTACATTCCAGGAACCTCCTGGATTTTTTAAACCTTGCTGTGTGGTCCTTTTAACAGATATCATGATGGTTGAAGTCCCCCATGAGGACAAAGGTTTATGTATGTGAGGCTGTTCATGTTTATAGAGGGCCTTGTCTGCTTGGTCTTCTCAGTCAGACAGCCTGTACCAGACTCTGTCACCTGTCACTGACCTCCTTCTAGGATTGACCCACAAGCTCTAGGCTGGCTTCTCATCCATCCTCAGGAAAAGCTCCATGCACTCCAGCTGGCCACTGACACAGAGGTAGACACCCCATTCTTGCCTCTCCTGTCTGTCCTTCCTGAAGAGCCTGTATCCTTCCATTCCAACTCTCCAGTCATAGGAGTCATCCCTCCACATTTCTGTGATGCCAGTAAGATCATAGCCTTGCAAATATGCTCACATTTCTAACTCTTCTTGTTTATTCCCCATGCTACGTGTGTTTATATAGAGTCATTTAATTTGGGCCCCCAATGAAGCTGATTTACTAGCTGAAGTGGCTGGAATTCCTTTGTGCTGCCTTTTAAGTGCTCTCCTGACCTATGATCCCTTTCCAGGCTCTGATCCTCTCTTGCTGGCTTTGGCATCAAATTGGTAGGAGTGGGGTGGACTGAGGTTCCTCTCCCCAGGTCCTGTTTATAAAAATGTGCACTTTTAGAGGTTTATGTAAGGACAAAAGACATCCTGCCCTGGATCCATAGATGATGCAAGTGATGTGATTTGTTTGTTGTCCAGGATTGTCCCCTAACTGGTCAGTCTAGCTATGTTATTCTAAGGGAGAACTGTTAATTTCCAAAGCAGCTTAGCTGAACTGTCTTTCTTGAAAAGGACTTTGTGTAGACTTGCAAATCAAGGCAAAACCTGCATGTGATATGTCAGGAAATAGAGCAGCTGATTTCTATCACTTTCTCTAAGCTTGCCCTAGTTATGGGTGCACTAAAAAAAAAAAAAAGACAAAACCAAAAAAACAACAGCCCCTCCCAACACACACAAAGCAAAACAAAACATACACCCAAAAGATTAAGCATTCCACATCAGCAAAACAAGTTTCCAAGTTTCTTTGACTAAATGTGAAAATATGGTTTCCTATAGCAACTTGCATGTCTGGGCCTTATGATCTGTCACCATTCAAGGCCAGGCTTGATGTGATTCTGAGCAACCTGATCTACTTGAAGATGTCTCTGCTCTTGCAGGGGCATCAGACTAGATGACCTTTGAAGGTCCCTTCCAGCCCAAACTATTCTATGATTTTCTTCTATAATCTCCTGTGGGTATGTTTTCTAAAGCTGTATTCATGAGTTTAGTGCTGCTGCATTGTACATGCAGTTAAAAAAACCCTGATGATTCTCAAAATGCAGTTCCAGTAGCATTATTCTTATCGCGTTGTGGGTAATCCTTCAGATTGTTGAACGTGTATTGTTTTCCATTTTTAGAGGTATTCATCATAGCCTCATCTTCAACTGGATTTTGGCCCCTGTGAAAGTCTCTGTGAAATCAGTCCTGATTCTGGCAACTATTGTCATCTAGTGCAAATATATGGTGTATGATATTTTTTCAGTAGTAAGGAGGGGCATTGTTTTGGCCACAAAAAACAAAACAAAACAAAACAAAACCAAACCCTGACATTTTGTTCCTTTTACTCAAATCAAGAACCATAGGTTTCTAAACAGTCCTACAGAAGATCTCAAAGACACTGCGTCATTTATGTGTGGCACCAGGATCTGACTAGTGATTACGAAGTTGCCCTTTCTCCATTCATATTCAGGGTGAAAAATACTGCAACACCAGCTGAAATGTGAAACTTTATATTACCTTGCCAAGTGGGTGGGTTTTCAGATGTCAAGGGGAAGTGTCCTTACTTTTTCAGCTGGAAAATGTGACTCCATAAAGCAGAAGGAGAAACAAGCAGTAGGCCGTTGCTAGCACTAATCCTCATGAAAATATGTAAATATTAAAAAGACAAGAATGTGCTGAAGAATTACAGATATGTCTGTGGCAGCACTAGGAAAAGCCTAGATGTAGATGTATCCAGTTCTCAGACAGAAAGGTCGGAATGCGCCTGCTCAATTATTAGGTCCAGGAAGGCAATCAAGCTCAGGTACCAGGCCCAATCCCTGTTCAACTTAATAATACAGATGAAACCAAAGTCTCTCGTTTCACCACTAGTGTGGAATGGACACATTAAGCTCCTCTTTAATTCTCAGGGTTTTTGCAGTTAGGAAGTTTTTGGATCTGAAGATTGAGTATAAGAATGGAAAATGGATTTTGTGTGTATATGTGTACATATATGTATATATAAATAAAAATATATGTGTGTGGTAAGCAGGCAGAGGGAAAGAGAAGGTCTAATAGTTAGTTAAATCTTGGAATACTTTTTCTCACTGTGATATTGTCTACTTTATTAAAATACCTGGAATGTCCTGAAATACAGGATAATTTCAGGTCTGAAGGTGCTTAGCTAGGCAGTCAAGTCCTATCTCACCCACTCACATCCGTTGTAGATCTTTTTGAGGGTCAGAGCTGGACCAAAGCATTTGATCTGACCTAGAGTTAAAAATGAACACTCTGCATTTGTGGTCCTTCAGGAAACAAAGCTTCACAAGCATAAAAAAATAAATTTCATGAGACCAAGAAAGAAGCAAAAGCTGTTGTCTGCCTGGTGCAGGACTATATCCAAATGTCTGCAGCAGTCCTTTGACTTTATAGGAGGTTTTCCAGTCCAGTCTATAGATAGACCTAGCTCAGGGCAAAAACCACCCTCCTAACACCTCTCTTGTGACAACTTTCCTCCTCCAGTAATCATGCCTGATTCAGTCCATGGATACATTTATATGCATACATTTAAGCTTATAGAAACACAACTCACAGGCCTTTCCTGTCACTGGTGTTACGGTTTGGGATGTAGCAGCACAGGGCATGGGGATGCAATAGACCCACCGTATAGACAAAAAGAAGTTGCTTTTCATTTATTGTCCATCTTACATAGTCATCTGCATGCATGCAAAGGACTCATTAAAAGTCACCCTTTAGGAGAAGAGAGGCTTTAACACTGTCTTTTTGTTCCTAGTTAAACTTAAGGTAAAGCAATCTGCTGTCAGGCGTTAGGACATTATCCAGGCAAGCTGACCTTTTTCAGAAGGAACATTTTACCAAGTGGAAAACATTTCCAATTAATAGTATTAAATTAGTGCGCAGACAATAATTTTCCTTGAATTCTGGGGTTTTTTTTCTCTCCTTAAACCTGTCTCTGAACTTAGCTGTTATCTTTTTCAAATCAGAGGTGTGACCTCTCTCTTCTTTTCTTTCCATAGCCTGAAGGAATAAAATAATAATAATGAAACCCTCATCAAATCATCTGTTTAGTCTCATCTCCTTGGTTTTGTTGCTGGTCAGTCTGGTGAAGTACTGAGCTGGGAATGTGAGTCTGTAGTGTCAGTGTTCATTAATGTAAATACAGGGAAATGGAAAAACATTCCAAGAGCTGGATTCACACTTACACTAAGGTCCCTTTTTACTGCTTCGGCAGTGGAAAGAGACCAAGAAGTGGGTGGGCATGTCATTTAGTAGTATGTTCCCATGTTTACAGCACAAGTACTTTCTCACCTTTCAACAGCTCTACTTAAATTTGCTAAGATGGACCACTGGAGCTATTGCTGCAAAACTTCATTCATCAAATGGCTTCTACTTTGTTGAGTAGCCATATTTAAATACCTACTAGTAGCAGAGGAGCAACTGAAGTTGTGCAAATAGGGAAATCTTGGGTCATGCACTAGTTAATGGTCTCCAGCTGAAGCCCAGGACTGGGGTTTCTTTACAACTTTAGATGCTGTATCACGTTTTTCAGAGTTGGCTTCTCCTTTCATAATCAGTGGAGGTCTAGTGAACCTTCTCAGTGAAGATTTTCATCTCTTCCTAAAATAAGTGATAAAACAGGTCAGACAATGTGTGCCAAAGAAGCTTATTCCTCTCCGTTGAGAACATGGGGATCCAAGTGTGTCACTTCCAGCCAGATGAGATAACTTCATAGAACCATTGAATCACAGAATGGTTTTGGTCAGAAAGGAACTTAAAGCTCATCCAGTTCCAACCCCCTCCTACAGGCAGGGACACCTTCCACTAGATCAGGTTGCTTTATCCGACGTGACAGGGTTTAGAGACTTGAACATTACCAGGGCAGCCACAGCTTCTCTGGGCAACCTGTGCCACTGCCTCACCACCCTCACAGGGAACAATTTTTTCCTAATATGTAGTTCAAATCTCCCCTCTGTCAGTTAAAAGACATTCCCCCTTGTCCTTCTATCCCTACCTGCCCTTGTAGAAAGCTTTCCTGTCAGCCCCTTTAGGCACTGGAAGCTGCTTTAAGGTCTCTCTGGAGCCTTCTTATCTTCAAGCTAAACAACAGCAGCTGTCTCAGCCTATCCAGTGGATGGAGTTACCACCTTCCATTGGCTTTCTCTGAAGTTTGACTAATAATGCCGCACTGATGAGCCTTGACCAGACCCTGGCAGGTTCCCTGTTGTGTCCCATGTGGGTCTCTCCAGCACACATGCTGCAGGGCAGTTGTCATGCTAAAAAGCAGGGGGCATGCGTTCAGTTGAACTGGGGATTGTCCTTGGAGAATAACTTTTCCAGGAGTTCAAAGCTCACTAGGCTTTTCAGGAGCAAAGGAGGAGTTTACACACATCCAGTCACTTGTTTCAGCAGCGCGGCAGCAAATAAGTGTAAGGATGAAGTATCAACTCCAAGATCCCTTGGTCTGGGAAGGGAAAGGTAATCTTGCGAGAAAGGCTTCTGAGTGCCAGTTACTGCCCATGTTGTTGCTGGACTGATTGAGGGAGTGCTTCAAGGACAGTTAGGCCTTAGCCCAGCCTGGCTGCTATCTCACAGCAAACAGGCAGTTTCCAGCGCACTGTCACAAGCAGAGGGGTCACGTCTCTCTTGGTGTCCCCTGCTCAAATGAGTGGCCTACTTTGTACCTCAGAACAAAGCTGCTGCTGGCTCTAAGTGGCAAGCTTCCTTAGGCTCAGCATAATAAACAAATTGTGTGGTAGACCACAGGCAAGCTGGAAAAGATGAAGCTCTACTTTAGCTGTGTTTTCACCAGTAGCCCCTGGGGAAAGTGACTCTGATTCTTGGACAAAGTCTGTGATTCCCAACCTTCTTTGGCCACCAGAAATCTGAAATCCTTACATGTTTATTCAAGGCCACTAGGGACTCTCGTTATCAAGTCTAAGACTGAAAATTCCAAACAAGCCTTCCACAAAACAGTTGTAAAGACCACCAACACTCTTCAGCCAGGGAACATATGCCACTCCTCCATTACAACATCATCTGTCCTGTTCTATATATGCATCATCCGGATGCTATTAGCTACATTTTAACCATATGCAGCTCTTTCCCTTACCTGTCATCATCTCCAAGTGCTTGGCATCCTTGACACAAGCAGCTGAGCTCAGGACAGAAGGAACTGGATGGAAATCATGCGATTGGTTTACATTGGAGATGATTCTAAATAATCCAAAAAGCCCTTGGCCTTAAAATGAAGAAATCCTCTTCTTTTTCCCTTCCTTTGTGGCTTGCAAGAGTTTAAAGACCACACAAAGCATCTGCTAGAATGCTTTGGACTGACTCTAGACTCCAGAGCGACTGTAAATAGACCATAATTCCAAAAATAGAGAATGAGCAGATTCTTCCTTTTGGATGTTTTGGACAGAAATCAAATTCAGAGCATAGGACAAATAAGACTCCTTCAGGTCCTCTAAGTTTAGTATCTTTCCACCTCAAACTTCCAAATAGATTAGTAGAAAATCTGTAATATGTCCAGTACATATTGCAAGCTACAAAATGCTTCCCTGCAGCATGTCACAATATCTGCTACAGGGACCAAAAGGCCCCTACACTCAAAGAGAGAGATAACACACAGCACTGAAGCTAGGCCCCTGCAGTTGCAAAAAAATGTTATGAGAGCTTATTATTTTCTCCTTATATTCACACAGTTGTCAAGTACTTAAAAGAAACCACGATAAAACAAAACAAACACAATACACCAAACCCCCTAAACCTCCGGGAAAGCAGGATAATGTTATAGAGGAAATAGTGAGGAAGGTGCATATTGCTGTCTACAAGCGTCAGTTCATTGTAAAGAGCAAAGTTCTGAATTTTACATACTTTCTGTTTTCTCTGTACTCACCTCCACTGCAGTCTCATCTCCTCCAAAACAGGAATTCCCAGGAGCCCTTGTAGAACAAGTCAGTGACTCCAAGAGACCTGCTTTTCCACCAGAGATTTTCCATGGGTATTTGAAGATGTACTCAGATCTTCACGCATTAAAATTCCGTGTAATAAAAGATGATGCTGGGTGGAAAGAACAGGCTGCCTCTTGCAGAGATGCCATCTGTAGTGACTGCTGTACCATGAGGAGTTTTTTTTGTTTTGGTTTTGTTTTGGTTTTTTTTTCTTCTTTTCTTAAAGTTCCAGATGATGGAATTGTGTGAGTTTCTAAATTTTAGATTTTCAACTAAATCAGACCCAAACATTTGTATTTTTCATAATTACGCACAAAAAGGGGAAGCTGCAAGACAAAAGACTTTATTTTTAAAAATAAGATCTTCTTGATTTACAGGTCAGACCTTTCATTTTCAGCAGCATTTGTCCTATGCCTTTTGAGTGCTAGGGATGCTTGATTGTTTAACAGTGCAGGAGTACGTAGCAGAGTCCTGGTGCAGACTGCAGACAGAGAATTTCAAATTCATTTAAAATCTTATTAAACCTGCCCACACTTCCAGAAAAAATTGAAAAGGATGTGTGTGGGAAACAACTTTTTTTAACTGACTTAGACCACTGTGTTTTCTGTTAATTAAGGTTCACTCACCTGTGGCATGGAAACTTGCAACAATGAAGCAGAACTCTTCTGAAATCCTCGTTTGAACTAGAGGTTTTGTACTCCCGAAGGACTGTATTGAATTAGATGCATTTTCTAATAATGATCTGATTTCTAATGTTCCTCAGTTCTGAAAGGTATTTGGCTGAACATTCAGGCCCACAAAAAGTATTAACAAAAGAATTCTTAAATTTTCAAGCAATATTTCTAGGGAAAAATAAAATAAAAATAAAAAAAAGAAAAAGAAATATTTTCCTTATTCTCACGGGTTTTTATTGTAAATATATTGGCTACTTGACTTATCTCTATGTAGCTTTTACATAGCAAGTGTCATAGAGAAATGGTGCAAAGCCTAGCACAAGAAAGAGACTCAAAAGGGAAAGAAAGGAAAAATTAGAAGGAAAAATTAATGATCTATTAAGCAATCCCTTATCATCAATTAGCTAAATTAAATGCAAAACAAGAAAATTCATAGGCAAAGGAATTGGAAATGTACAGATACTATAAAATTAGTTGGAAGAGTTAAATTATGTCTTTTCTTACTAAAGTACTAGTTATTTTATGGTGTTTATTAACTGTAGGAGGTATTTTATTTCAAAGGCATGAAATTATTTTGTTTTCTGTCATCATCAGAATGACAAGGAGTTGCAGTACACAATGCCGAGAAACTCACTTTTCTTTTACTTTGAGGCTTTTTTGTTCCCATTGTCTGTGAAGTGCCAAAGTGCACTCGATGCCATGGAGATTTGGGACAGTGTTTATGTGTGTCACTGTTTGGTTGAGTTGCATATGAAAATAACACTGAGTTTAATTTCCCATTTATTTTGATCTTATTGATAAACAACAGCATCATCTGGAAAAGAAAGAAGAACGTGAAATGAAGCTGGAGGTGAAAGCACAGAGCAGTCCTCTAACCTAAACTACAAATTTGATACATTATGAGCAGGTAGAGGTAACTGCTGGGAAGGTTTCCCTTAAGGGGTTCAGATAATATGATCCAGAGCAGAATTTTGTTTTCATGCCAAAAAAATTTTTGTTCCAGTCTTATTAGAAAAAGAAGGAAGGAAAAAAAAAAAAGCAATTCTTCCCCCTGAAATACCATAAGGGTAGAACTTCATGCAGCATTTCAGAGTCAGGACCATGAGGTTTTTATATGGAAATGCCACAAGAATCATTGATTCTATGTGATACTCTCAAATAAAGAACACATGGCTGCAGGAAGTGCCTGGGATCCTGGAATGGTATTATCCTTTATAAACACTTCCCTTAAAGACAGCTAACAGTGTATTTCAGAGGCAGATGGCTGAAGGAAAGAACAGAAATCTGTCAGCTGATTTATATCATATGACCTGTGAGAAGTGATTATGGGTGGTTAAACGCTTCCCAGGGACTTGGATGTCTGCTAAGGTTTTTATGCTTTCTGCAAAATTCATAGGTGGAAAGAAAAAAGAAAAAAAAAATAAAAAAGTGATCTGCAATTTTGAAGATGGGTGTGACGTTTCATTGGACAATTTTATTAAAGAGGGGAAAACCTGCTGAGAGCATGTTCTCTTCCTGGTTTTGTTCTGTCACCTTTCCCATGCCTCTAGCTGTCCTTACCCTTGTCTCTGCTTCATTCGCAGGTACCCTGTACGTCACACCATAGAGGAAGTCTGTGTGAAATGCTTTCTCTGCTGTTTCCTGCCTGTGACTCTCTCAGCTGGAATGAACAGATAAAGTAAATTATTTTGCTGATATTTCTCTGAAGTTACTCAGACAATTAATTGCATCAGTTGAGTTGTGTGAGTACATGTGGAACAGGCAGCAACCTCTCTGTTGACAGCTTAAGGGAAGACTTTGATTACAGTTGCTGTAAACTGAACAAGCATATCCTCCAACACGTTGGCTGGAGTGGCCCATGCCTGCGCCTCCACTCTCAGGGCAGTCTAGATCCTGTCGCCACAACGTGTCTCTGGCCATACCAAACCATTCAGGAGAATTCTAGTGATTCTGGATTAAAATCTCGCCAGTAACAATACTAAAAATGCAATGCTAATGTGTTCATAAAGTGTTCAAGGCCAGGAGTCCATGCTCTGTGGCAAAGGGATGATCTTTAAGGTCCCTTCCAACCCAATCCATTCTATGATTCTATTCCAGTGACTGAGTGCCGTTCCTTGGTACAACTTAATTTGGTGGAGTAGGTGTAGCCTTTAGGTCAGACCCCGATGGTGTTGTCATACAGGCTTAACTCCCCTGAACTCAGAGAGTTAGAGGTTCTTCTTTCAGAGCAACTCTGCTGTAGGAAGGTACACCAGCCTTTGAAGGAGGACTTGCTGCCATAATTCATGCTAGGAGAGCATAACCAGATCATGTCAGATTTGACATTACGGGTTGCAAAAAGCTTTGTTCGGGAAAGCTCTCCTTATCCCCAGGTGGCTGCAAAGAATGAGTGTGATCAGATTAAAGGGAATAGACAAAGACTTCTGTGGTCTGGGAAGATAGGCTCATCATCAGGCTAGGAGAGCCAACAGGTTTGGCAAAGACCACTGAGGATGAGAGACTAGCACAGAGCAGTGAAGACAAGTTGGAAACCCAGAAGGGAAACCACATGAGAGTAGAGTTGGAAAAAGCAATTTATACAGCTCCTTTTGGCATGGAAATAAGTCTGAAAAAAACTCCACTGGCAGGTAGAAGTAGTTATGCTGGTAAAGATACCAGGATGAGCATGGGCAGCAAAAAGAGCTGTGATATTGCAAGGCATTCCAGAAGCTGAACCACCATTGTGAGACTGGGATGAAGACGCAGAGAACTGATATGAGGAAACAGAAAGGTGAGCATCCCAGGCCCATGGGATCAGCATGGGCTTGGGATGCTGTACTTACTTCTGGGCACCTCATTACCAGGAAGATACAGATGAGCCAGAGAAGGTGTGTTGGGGAAAACCCAGCTTCATGATTACTTGGCTGAAGAAAACAGCCTATGAGTCATGCTCAAAGGTGAATGGCTTGGCTCTGAAACTACAGCATGAGGAACCTGGTAACATACTACAAACTTTTGAGGAGATGTGACCAGAAAGCAAAGAGATAACTTATTTAGCATGGAGCAAGGAGCTAGTATTTGGAAAGGGAAATTATGAAAACCAAATTGCTAGAGCTGCAGAAACTCAGTGCTAGAGCAGGCTGTGGGTGGGAATGGTGGACATAGAAGAATTTTAGCTGCTGTCACCATTACTTGGTAAATCTTAGAAACACAAGAAACTATTATTTTGTGTTCTGTGAATATTATCCAGTGAGGGAAGACTATCATTTATTGAGGTCATAAACCTTACCTGCGTGAATGAGTTGTTGCCGTAGTGCTCTGGGAAGAACAAATAGAGAAGCAATACAATGACTTTCCAGATAAGAAGATCTGGATGCACACTTGAAAGATGCTGGAAAAAGCCATTAGCTCTCAACAGTCTGTATCTTTGTTTGTGCTTTATCAGAATGTAGTGATGCTACATCAAAGTGTTAGAAAAAGACAAAGAGTGGCTTGATTTCATTTTTGAGGAGTTGCAGGGATGTCAATGGCAAAGAATTTCTGCCATCTCAACATAAGCGGTCACTAGATGACTGGCAAAAAAACGAAGTACATAGACTCATAAACACAGATTTTTCTTTCTTAGAATATATTACCTCTTGGATGACTTTTTTCCAAATAAGCAGTTTTTCACTTCTGCATTTGGGAAGACATTAGTTGTTAAATATTAGTTATAATTTAGACTGTCACAAAGACAGTGGCAAGATTGGCTTTGAGACAAGTTGAGATAATTTTGCTTGTTATCATGTAGGTGAGATAACCTGATGGAAGAAAACAGAACCATTCTGCCACTGGAGCCAGAGGGCAGGAGGAAGCCTGGGAGTATGGTTTTGCATGACAAAGCCCCTTGGTTGATCTTTGGAAACCCTGGAGAAATTGTAGCTGAATGTCAGTAGTGTGGAGGCCCTAGTATGGGAGTCATTTGAAACCAGCCCCAGAAGATAGCCTGCAAGGAGTATGACGGGCAAAATGTATAGGCCATGTGCTGTAGTTGTCAGGTATCTTTATTCCCAATAACAACACATTTACCACATTGGGTACTGAGGGCTCTGAACTACTGGGCCAAATTTTGAGAGTATTTGAGCTCCCAGAGGAGCTCCTGATGAGCTCCATCATCTCCCACTGAAATCAACACTGTAAACATGTAGATTTTTTATTTTAAATGTATCAGATATAAGTCTCAGCAAGACTTTAACCCCTATGTGTTATGGACTTTGCACACATGAATGAAGCAAGAGTCAGCACTTGCCATGGAGAGCTGATTTTAACATTGGCTGAAGAAAATTCTCTGTTCCTACTGGGCAGACAAGGAACTGGAGTCTGAGAACTTAAGTAACTTTCTAACATTACAAAAAAATTGTCTGTGGCAAAGACAAGTACTGCAAAGTCTGCATCTCCTCTTTCACAAACATCAGTGTGTTTTGAAAACATATTGCTGAGGTGGGAACCCAGCCCAACTTTCATTATACACAGAGAAGTCACTTTGGGAGAAGGTCTGTGTAGCAGTTATTTTGTTAGGACTCTAGGATAACTGTCTTTGAAGCCTACACCTTTAGCCATATCAAAAAGACCTCTTACCTTACAGCTCCCTTGAGCAATCTGGGTATGTGGATACCAGACGAGGAGCAGCAATGGACAAAGCACACCGAAGTGTCTTCTCATGGGTATACCTGGGTGATTGAAGATGACCTCATTCGCTGTTTCTATTCCTTTGCTGCTACACTTTAATTGACACAGCTGGTGATACAGGCTTCACTGTGAGAGTAAACAAAGCCTGGTGAAGGGGAGTTAGTAGAGCACTAGAAAATGATCTTTTTGCATGGACAGCCACAGCATATCTAGTGTGAGTAGTTTTGCGCTATTCAGTTAAGCCTCTGGCTCTAAGAACTATATGTGCTGAGTCCTACTGCAAATGAGCCTGTCATGTCAAAGGCAGGGAGATGCAGTAACTCTACAACTATTTCAGAGGTAATAATTTCTTCAGTTCTCTTAATTGTTTGCTGTATAGTGAGATTACCCTGTGTTCAGGAGCTTCCATCTTTAAAAATTCTTGTGCATCTCAGAAATCTCTTCAGCAATGAATATTTATGTTGCTTTCCAGGGAGGGCATGTGGGGTGGAGAAAGAAAGGAAGGAAGGAAGGAAGGAAGGAAGGAAGGAAGGAAGGAAGGAAGG